>JAQQSU010015674.1:0-11118 GCA_028627135.1 Pseudochirops cupreus
ATACACACCTCAGCCAATCCCCTTCTTCCACATCAACAGGGGAGTTCATGCCTTCTCAACAATGGGACAGGGTTTGCCCCTTCTACACTTAGCACTTAGTACTAAGTGCTAAGTATCCTGCTAAACAGATTGCTATTACAGAAGTCCACCTTCCCACGCCACAGATGTTACTTCATTTCTGTAAACTGTTATTCAAAGAGTTACAACTTAAGTGCTTCTTGCCGTTCAAATAAACAGTATGTCTTTAGGATTTTATACCAGAAGGGACCTTAGAGATCATTTAATTCATTACCTTCATTTTACATTTCACCACATTTTATTCTGCATCAAGGAAGATGAGGGGTAAAATGGTTGATTGCATGCTATGGATACAGTTTATATGGATTTTAGGACAAAATATTGTAAAAAAAATATATTTTTTCCTGAGAAAAACACACTGATTGTTACAGAAGGGTACGAAGACTTTATGTAGACAATGAAATCACTTGAGTAATTAAGAAAACTAAGGATTCTAAGGTTTAGAATTGGTAAAAAGGGGAATTCCCAAAATAGGCAAAGTAAAGGAATAGAGAAGAAGAGATGGAACATTATTCATATACAGAATGAAGGTGAATTTGCTTAAATTAAGTTAGTGAATGGGAATAATGAGTTGGGGTTAGACTGTAAAAAAAAGAAGAAGAAAATTAATGAAAATAAAAGTTTGTATGTCATCCTGTCAGTGTCAGAGAGCCACTTAAGTTTATTGGTAAGTGACTGAAATAGTCAGATCTTTGTGCATTTTAGCAAGTGTTTGGAGATTGAATTACATTGGGGAAAGACTTGAGGCAAGGTTACCACCTGTCTTCTAGACAGTCAGTTGCTCACCTTAGAGTCATCCTTGAACTTTATTTTTCATTCACTCCTCACATCTGACAAGTTACCAAATCTTGTCAATTCATAATATCACTTGAATTCATTATTACCCTTTACTTGCCCAGCTACCATCGTAATTCAGGTCATCATCATCTCTCATCTGACCTACGGCAAAAGTCTTCACATTCGTCTTCCTGCCTTAAATCTCTTCCTTCTCTAATCCATCCTCTATGCAGCTGACAAACTGATATACTGAATGTGCAGTTAAAATTACATGACTTGGATTGAGGGAAGAAAAAAATTAAATAATAATAATAAATTATATGCTTTATTGCATATTTAAAAGGAATAGTATTACAAAGTCGATCTGCAGTTTCATGTGCAATCATCTTTTTTTTTTAAATTATAATGTCATGGAAATGCTTGTTTTATTCCATAAATTAAAAGGAAAACAAATTTTTAAAAGTCACATAATTCCTCTTTACTCAAGAAATTCAAATGAGTTAGTTAGAGGTTTGTAGATAGAGGCCTGTCTGCAAAGTCAGAAAGAGAAGAGGCAGAGCAAAGATAATTGAGTAAACACAGACATTCACCTGATCTCTCTCCCAAACACCTCAAAATACCCTTAAATCATAAAACTAAACAAATTCTAGAACAGTAGAATCCACAAGAAAAAAATGGAGTGAAGCAATTTTCCAGCCCAAGACAACTCAGAGGGTTGGCAGGATAAGTCTGTTGCACCAGGGTGAGAGAGAAGTGTAGTCCAGGACAGACCTGGTCTCAGAAAACCAGGAGCAGGCCTCTGAGTGACTGAAGCAGTGGCAGCTACTTGCAGAAATTTCAGCCCCCAGAAGGTAAGAGGGTTAAACAATTGGTAAGAAAGAGATTGTAAGGGTCTCTTTGCTAGCACTGAGGCAGGACTCTGTTGCTTCACCTATACTTACATCTGGATCTCAGTCCTAGGTGGCAGTCCCAGGGAGAGGAAGAGCACTAGCACAGCAGAGCTTGCGGCCACAGTGGGGTGGGGTCCTTTTTCATAGTTCCAGGGCAGAAAAGAGAGCTTGTGGTCACTCATAGACCAGAGCACGGGTCAGGAGTGTAGTAAATACCTCTCCTTAAATAACTGCACCTTGAAAGAAGTGGAAACTTATACACAATAGAAGTATCCCTAGCACTACTTAAACTTGGGATAGTACACCCTCTACCTGGGAAGCATGGACCTACTTTAAAAAAGAGTTAAAAGTCAAGTAACAAACTGAGAACATTAACAAACAGAAAAAAATATTCTGACAACAGAAAATTACAGTGGTGACAGGGAAAATCAAAACATACTCAAGAAATTAAAAAAAGTCAAAGATCCTACATCCATAGCTGACAAGAAAAAATGTGAATTGATCTCAAGCCAAAGAGGAGCTCAAAAAGGATTTTGAAAATCAAGTAATAGAAGAATAGAGGAAAAATTTGGAAGAGAAGGAGAGTAATGCAGGAAAATAACGAAAAAAAATCAACAGCTTGATAAAGAAGATGCAAAAAGAACCTGAAAAAATAGTACCCTAAAAAAAATGACTAGGCCAAATGGTAAAAATAAAAAAGTACAATAAAAATTAAGAGAAGAATGCCTTAAAAAATAAATTGATCAAATTGACCAAGTGGAAAAAGAGACAGAAAAATTGAATGAAGAAAAGTACTCCTTTAAAAGTAGAATTGGCTAAATGTAAAAGGAGGTACGAAAGCTCACTGAAGAAAATAATTCCTTAAAAATTAGAATGGAAGAAATGGAAATGAAAAACTTTGTAAGAAATCAAGAAAAAATAAAACAAAAATAATACAAGTAAAAAAAAAATAAATGGAAGCCAATGCGAAATAGCTTACTGGAAATATAACAGACATGGAAAATAGGACCAGGAGAGGTAATTTAAAAAATGTTGAACTACCTAAAAGCCTTCAAAAAGGAGCCTAGAGATCACCTTTCAAGAAATTATCAAGGAAAACTGATATTCTAGAACCAGAGGGTAAAATAGAAATTGAAAAAATCCACTGATCACCTCCTAAAAGAGATATCAAAATGAAAACTCAAAGAGATATTAAAGACAAATAACACACATTCCAGATCAAGGATAATTTATTTCAAGCATCCAGAAAAAATAATTCAAGTATCATGGATCCACAGTCAGGATAACACAAGATTTAGGTGTTTCTATGTTAAAGAATCAGATGACTTGGAATATTACATTTTAGAGGGCAAAGGAACTAGCATTACACCAAGAATCACCTAACCGTCAAAAGTGAATATAATGCTTTAGGGGTTAAAATGGATATTCAATGAAATGGAGGACTTTCAAGTATTCTTGATTAAAAGGCCAGAGTTGAATAGAAAATTTGATTTTCAAATACAAGACTCATATGAAGTATGAAAAAGTAAACAGGCGAGGGAAATCATAAAGGATTTAATAAGGTTGAGTTCTTTACATTCTTACATGGGAATGATACTTATAACTCATATGAACTTTCTCATTATTAGGGCAGATAGACAGAGTATATATAAATAGAGGTCACAGATAATAATTTTTTTAAAAAAAAAGTAAAATTAAATGGTGAGAGAAATGTCCTAGGGAGAAAGTGAAAGTAAAAGATAGAATGGGGTAAATTTGCTCATATAAAAAAGGCAAGAAAAGCTTTTACAATGGAGGGGAAGAGAGGGGAGATGAAGGGCAGTGGGTGAACCTTTCTTTCATCAGAACTGGCTCAAAGAAAGTATAGCACACACACTTAATTGGCTATGGAAATCTATCCTAACCTACAGGGAAGTAGGAGGGAAAGGAGCTAAGAAAAGGGGTGGGTGATAGAAGGAAAGGCAGATAGGTGGAGGGGGTAGTCAGAAGCAAAACACTTTTGAGGAGGGAGAGGGTGAAAGGAGTGAGAGACTAGAATACAAAGTGGGGAAATAACATGGAGGAAAATATGGTTAGCAATAGTATATACTTATATACAGTATTAGTTCCTCCCTGTTCTGTCCCCTCTTGTTACATCAACAAGTCCATCCCACTGTTGGATTCATACAATACCTCAATGTGACACAATCATGAACTTGGAACAAGGGGCTAAGTATCTGTTTGATTGCAAATACAAGGGGCAGGGAAGATCTTCAAATTCCCATTCCCATCACATTACCTCAAGTATGAAATAGGAATAAGAGCATCTACCTCCCTGTTGTGAAGATCAAATGATACAATCTTTGGGAAGCATTGAGCAAAATATCAAGCACATAGTAGGTATTTAATAAATGCTTGTTTCTTTCTTTTTTGACTCTAGGTTAAACACATACCTATACACTGTCAACCTCCAAGAGTTTAGTTAAGAAAGACAAATGAATGAGGGGAGTAGCCAAGATGGTGGAGTAAAAGCAGGAACTTCCTCAGCTAGTGCTCCAACTACCTCCAATACCTTTAAAATATGACGCTAAAACTTTAGAGCTACGAAACCCACAAAGTGACAGAGAGAAACAAATCTCCCACTGAAGGCAGCCTGGCAGGCAAACAGGAACTGCTATCACACCAAGCAGGGAGTCAAGCACAGTCTGCTGTGCATGCCCAGACCTGGGATGGCCCTGACCAGTGGCACAGACTAGCCAGAACAAGCTTCAGGAGAGTGAATCACTGGCAGCTGTGGCAATTTAGAGACTTTTCAACCCATAAACACCAAAGAGAAAGTAAAAGGTCAGTAGGGAACTCTGTTGGAACTGGGTGAGGGAAGAGTATGTTCCAGTCACTGCCTATACATATACATACATATAGACACATACACATATTTACATATATGCATACAAATGCGCACACACACACACATACATATATACATATATGTGTGTGTGTGTATATATATATGTGTATATATATATATATATATATATATGTATGTATGTATATAACTACTTCCAGGAGTTATGCAAAACAACTTACCTTGTGAAATCACAGACTGTCCCAATGCCCTTGTACCTTCAGCACCTTTCCCTCTGCCTAACCTCTTCCACTGGAAGCTTGGACATTCCCTCTTCCTAACTATTCCCACCGGCAGCTTGATCATTCCCTCTACCTTAGTACCCTATATAAACCCTGTTCCCAGCTCCTACTCCATGATTTGATGTGTGATATCTCTAGCTGCAACTCATTTGCTCCAATTAAAGACTTCAATTTTATTATATTGGCTGTTTTCTCTTGAATTCAGGTTGACACTCTCTTCCATTCTGTGTTCCAGCCACACTGACCTACATTTTATCCCTTATACATCACTCCATGTCCTTTCTTAGTGCCTTTGCATAGTCAATCCCCCCATACTAGGAACCTGTTCTTCACCTTTGCCTCTTAAAATACTGAGCTTTCTTCAAAACTTAGCACAAAAGATACCTTCTATATGTGACCTTTCCTCCAGCTGCTATTGTTCTCTCTCCTGAAAAGTCTGTTCCACTAAGTCTGGCCTCCAAGCTTCTTTCTAACTCTAAAAATCCATCATCTATGCTCTGCCCTAATTTTCCCAAGTTATGTAGAGAATTTCACTGAGAAAAATACAAATGGCAAAGAAACACATAATGTTTTTTAAACTTTACTCTGTTTCAAACCCCAGATAACGGTTAGTGCTAGTGTCTCTACACCTTTTGCCACTTGTCACTCTAATGAGACTTTCTAGCACCCAGTTAGAAGGCATGGGTTAACAGGCCCAGCTGGGGTGAAGGGTCAAAAATCCTTGGCACTGGGACGGTATTCTAGTACTCTTTTTACCAACAGGAACAGCTTTGTCATTGCCTCTCATTCCTGCATTCAATGTTCTAGTGAAGATTTGATATTGTAACCCTAGAGTCTGAGGGAAAAAGCAAGAGTTATAGCAAGCAATAGAATAGCCACAACAGCTACAAAAACAACAAAAGTGACAATAGGCATAACAAAATTCTATCTTCATCTCTTCCCTTGGAAATATTTACTATCCTCCATCTCAGGGGATAAAATCTGAAGAAATCTTTTAGTTATTACTACAAATACATGGACTTTGAAACAGATTTCCCTGAACTCTAGATTTCTTAACCCTGCACTTCCCTGTTTTCTATTTGGAGTAATTCCTGCAACTCCTGCGTTGTCCTGTAATACTCTTTGTAGTAATCCTTACATCTACTATGTTGTCCTGGAATATTATGTTCTTTTGACCTCTACTGCCAGGATTCCAAAGCATCTCATATCCCCAAGACTAACAAGGTATGGACAGGCTTCAGAAGGTAATACCAAGCATTCAGGTATTTCTGACCTTCTGGTATAGAGTAACCATCACCCTAAACATTCAGAGTTCTTTGTGAACAAGACATAAGCAGCTTGTAGCAAGGGGCAGTTTATGAACCCTTCCCTGGTACACACACAGCTTGGGAATAGACACACAGAAATAAATTGAAAAAGCCACCCTGGAATAGCAGGCCCTTGCAGCTGCATTGTTCCACATGAAAGCATCTCACCTGGCTCTCTTTCCTTCTTTCATGGATGACCAGCTCCGCAAGCCACAGTATAATGAGCCAGCCTGATATTTTAGCCTGAAAGGTTTACTTCTTTCTGCTTTTATCTATGGCCGGCAGGCTGCCTCAAAATCAGAAGGATGCTATAGCAATAGGAGTCTGGGATATTGCCTGCAGCTACTGCTTGTTATCCTACAGCTCAGATGCCTTTGGTTTCCTTAAAGTAGTAGCACAACTGGTTTCCTGCTGCTATCCTTTCTCTTCTCCACTCTCCAAGTGTCCACACACCCCAGTCAGCTCCGTAGTTTCATCTTTTTCTCTAGTCTTCAACATATTTACCTCTTTCTTTGTTTACTTGCATCTAATTCTTTTTGGCCTATGGGCTTCTTCAAAGTAAATAACTCATGGGTACAGTAATCATAATGTCTCCATTTTCAAGGACGGTCTGAATTTTAAATATTCTTTCCCAAGAATAAATAAGGGATAGAAAAGATTTTTTTAGTCTACAGTTCAAGTTGAATATCATCGCAATACATATGCATTGGAGAGATAATCTGGAGAGAAGAAATCCACTGAGACTCATATTCATAAGTTTAATTTTTGTTACTCTTCTTCCAGAATATACCCCAAAGGGAGCAGGCTTGGTTTCTCTTTGTCTTCAGTTTTACAGTGGCATGGGAAACTTTTAGCCAAGAAGTCCCAAATGTCTCCCTCACTGTTACTTATAGAATCTTTTTGGGAACTAAAATCACTATGATTTCTAGAACACTCAATGTTGAAACATTTTGAAATGAAAAGTGAAGATTTATGTAATATGAAAGGGCATTTGTTCTATTCTAATTGGTCTTCTTTGCTTCCTTTGTCCCTTCTGTCTTCCTTCTCTCTCTCTCTCCCTCCCTCCCTATGTCCTTCCTTTTTTTCCTTCCTTCCTTCCTTCCTTCCTTCCTTCCTTCCTTCCTTCCTTCCTTCTTTCCTTCCATTCTTTCCTTCCTTCCTCCTTTCCTCCTTCCTTCCTACCTATTTTGTAATCCGGCCTAAGGCATTGCAACTTATATTCTTTTAAAAAAATAAGGTTTAAATTTTTTGGTACCATTAATACTAAACATTGAAAATAACATAAAGCAATATGACTATAAAGGGTAGGCCATGATCTTGTTTCCAGTATATAGTTCACCCACTTAAAAATAAACAAGTTAAGAACAAGTGGTACAATGGCAAAAGACTACAGTTTGGATCTCTTCTCTGTCACATAATTCCTGTGTGATTTTGGGAAATGAGTTACACTTCTCTGAATATATGTTTCCTCAGATTTAAAAATGGGGTTGACATTTCCTTTACCTTTTTCACTATGTTACTGCGAGAGTTAAATGGGCTAAGGTGCATGTTTTATAGAGTGTTTCCCATATATCCACATATGTCAGTTTTTTTATCATCTATTCACCACCTACATGATAGATATTTTATGTGAAAAGATCTCATTATTTGAGGACAAAACCATTTTTTGATAAATAGACTTTATAACCCCCTTTAGTATCTAGCCAGAATAGGGAACCTCCAAACTCCCAAGTGCCAAAGGTAATAAACAATGACTTTGTTTCTGGCTTTTGATCCAAATAGAATCGTGCTTTTATCACATCCCACTTTACTGAAGCATTTTGGCTGACAAAGTGCAGGAGTAAGTGAGGGTGAGGAATGGGTCATTGACTACTTCCTCACTAATAAATCCCCAGTAGTATTCCCCAGAGCAGTCAACAGACAAACTGACATACACACATACATAGACAGAGATGCAGAGATAGACATACAGTCAGAGAAACCAAACAGGAGAAAGAAATCAGAGCCCTTAGAGATGGTCCAGTTCTAGTTCATTCCCAACAGAACAGAAAACTGAGCCCCATAATCAAGTTCAACCAGTATTTGTTAAGCTTCTATTATATGTGAAGTACTGTGTTATATGCTAGGAATACAAAGAAATAAATACAATAAATAAATACAAATAAATAAAATAAAGTAGTTCCTCAATGAATTTACACTTTATAAAAATTTGTCTGAATTCACATATGGAGTTCAATGAAAGGCTAAAATGCAGGAGTCTTTCCTCATACTCTTACATTCTTTCCAATATGCCATAAAGTCCCATATATTAGAGAATAAGGCTCACTGTAGGTTAATCAGCCGTTCTTCAGGCCAAAAGAATAGAAAGAAAAGATGATGAAAATATAATACATTACAATGACATATTAAATTGAGGAATATACTTTTTTAGATACTTCTAAAAATGAGTACATTGTGATTTTCCACATCCTTGTGTGTCATTGAAGCAGATAATCAAACCTGCGTATAAATTGACTCCAATAGCAAACTAGCATTAACAGAAGTATTTGAGCCTTAGCAGGTTTCTGATCTCCTGATCAAGGCAGATAACTTTTTTTGTGACCTTGAATAGGAAACTTGATTTTCTGTAGCCCCTTCTGTTCAGCAGGAAAATTAAGTCTAAGCAGAACCTCAGTGCCAAACAGATGCTACCTCTGAGCTGAATTGTCCTGAGCAAATTATAAAATAATAATTAATAACCAGCAGACAGTGCACAACAATTATACAGGCATACCCATTTTCATTGTACATAAACAAAATCAATTTTCATTAAATATGCTAATGTCACCCAGCATCACTATCAAAGCTCTGGCAATGACTGACTAAGGCATAATGCCTTATTTTCCAAATCAAGCAATATCATTTTTCATTATTTGTTTTGATCATCTTCAATATGGCTCATCGTAATTGTGTTGAGTAACAGGTGCACTTGTGTTGCTAAAGGAACCAAAATAACAGTCTGATAATGCACCCTTTACATGTCATGCTGAGCAATTATTTCATATGGATGCTCAGTGGGAAGCATTCTAGCAGTAACAGACGAATATAATTTCAATCCAAATGGGAGAATGAGAGATAGCGAGAGAGACAGAGACGGAGAGAGACAGAGAGAGAGAATTATGGGTGTCATTGTCTAGCTGTATTTTTCAACTGATTACATCAATACAAAAATGTTTATATTTATTGTATAATCCTATAGCAATTGATAGCAAAAAAACATCTTGCAACAATTCTGAATGGAATTTTCTCTTTCACAGTTTTTAGAAACTAAGATAATCACTATTTATAATATTGCTTATATAGCTGTTGCAATATTTTTTCTGTTACTTTATTTTGAATAGGTTTTACCAGCATGTTAATAAATACAAAGTAATTGTGTTTTTCTACATTTTGTTGAAAAAATATTTTATTTCAGTTAAAATCACCCTATATTTAAATAGAGACATTGAAACACATTTGAGCATTAAAGACATTTAAAGAGAAAGTGTTTTTGTTGTTAGAATTTATCTGCCATAGCTCATTTTTGTATTTATGAAAGTACTGTAACCATTAAAAATCCTTTTTAAATAATAATATTCTTCTGCTGATACTTTATGGATATTAGCTAAGGGAAATCATTTAGAAGAATTAAAGTAATTACAAAACCCAAAGGACAGTAGAAAAAGGAACATGGTGCATATGAGAAGGCTACAACATACTGCAATTGAAGCCTTTTGCTATAGAGTTGGTTAACAAATTTCACACATGACTTAAATAACAAGGAAGAGAAAAAGGTGGGAGGTTTGAAGACCAAGTCTTTAGAGTTTTGAAGTTTTGTCTGGGATAGATTTGCCTGTAAATGCAATCTTTACGTCAGTCCCCTATATTTAGCCAAGCTCAGATACTCAGACCATTCTTCATCTCATTCATCAGAGGCTAGTCTGAACGTCACCCAGCCCACTATTATATAATTCAATGGTTGAAAAAGACTAGTGAAAAAATATCACTTACTTTCCTCCTCAATTATCTATCTGTATGTCCTTCCAAATCCTAACATTTTTTTAACCTCTCAATGAGGAACAATAAAACAATCAAAATTAACATTACTATTAGATAGAGCATGACAATTTACTGTCCTATGGCTCAACTCGCAAGACTGGAAGTCATGAGAAAAGTCAAGGCTGTATAAATAGATTTGAGAATAATTGAATACATGGCAGGTTATGAGCTCAGTAAGTAAGCAGGATATCTTCAGCAGAGAGATCAGCTGAGCACACAACATTGGTTGAATCATATGAGTGTGACCCAAATGAAGATCTATCAAAGCAGACTGAAAAAAACAAAGTGGTCAGGGAAGCTAGGTGACATAGTAGAGCACTGGACCTGAATTCAAATCCAGCCTTAAACACTAGCTGGCTGGGCAAATCAGTTAACCCCATATGCCTCCAAAAATATTCATTCCTGTCATTCAGGTATTAGAAAAATTAATGTGAGCCCTTTGCGACGGGGGGAGACTACAACTCGCTGTATCTTAAGGCATTCATGTGAGTTCAAGACACTTCATTTCCCATGTCTTTACTCGTTTCTGATCAAAGATGAATAAGGATTGTGAAAGGGAAGTGACCAGGTAACCAGTAAGCCTATGATTTCAATATTGAAGCCAGCCACCTGAGTTAGTAATACCAACACATGAATCTGCAGAACAGTCGACCTAGTGATGAGGTGACTTGACTGAATGACTTCGTTAGTAGAGTCCACCAAGATACCACACCCAGCAAAAACATAGATAAATAAAGAAAGGGAGTGACTCATTCATTGCCAAAACAAATTAGGGTGAGGGGTGAGAAATGACTACTGTTGAGAGTATTTATGAGTTTTCCTTTGGCCCTACATGTTTCCTTCATGTATGCTTTAGTTCATTC
>JAQQSU010015675.1:0-11117 GCA_028627135.1 Pseudochirops cupreus
TAGAGTGCATCAAATGGAAACAAATGACTTTATGAGAAATCAAGATACTATTAAACAGATCCAAACAAATGAAAAAATAGAAGGCAATGTGAAATATCTCATTGAAAAAACCATTGACCTGGAAAATAGATCCAGGAGAGACAATTTAAAAATTATTGGACTACCTGAAAGCCATTATGAGAAAAACAACCTAGAAAGCATCCTTCAAGAAATTCTCAAGGAAAATTGCCCTGATATTTTAGAACCAGAGGGCAAAATAGAACTTGAAAGAATTCACTGATCACCCCTTGAAAAAGATTCCCCAAAAAACCCTCCTAGGAATGTTATAGCCAGGTTCCAGAGTTCCCAGATCAAGGAGAAGATACTACGAGCTGCCAAGAAGAAACAATTTGAATACTGTGGAAACACAATCAGTATAACATAGGATCTAGCATTCTACATTAAGGGTGAAGGTCCTGGAATATGATATTCTGGAGATCAAGGAAGCAAAGATTAAACCCAGAATCGCCTACCCATCAAAATTGAGTATAATGTTTCAGGGGAAAATATGGTCATTCAATGAGGCAAAGGACTTTCAAGCATTCTTGCTGAAAAAAACAGAACTGAATAGAACATTTGACATTCAAATACAAGAAGCATGAGAAGGTAAACATGGAAAAGAAATAACAAGAAACTTATCAAAGTTGAACTATTTACTTGGCAACATGGCAAAATGATAATTGTAACTTACAAAACTTTTCTCAGCATTTGGATAGGTGAAGGGAATATAAATGTATTTATATATGTATATATACACATATGTCTACATAGGAGGGTATATATGTATATGAATACATATGTGAGTACATGTATACGTGTGTACCTAGACAGAGGGCACAGAATCAATTGAATAGGAAGGGATGATATTTTAAAAGTTGAAATTTAAAGAGGTGGGAGAGGAATAGAAGGAGAGGAGGCAGGGAGAGGCAGAATGGGGTTAATCCTGTCATATAGAAGAGGCAAGAGATAACTGTTCCAATGGAGGAGAAGAACAGGAAGGCAAAAGGGAATGGGTCAACCTTACTCTCACTGAATTTGGCTTAGGGAAGGAATGACATACATTCTAAATTGGGTGTCTTGCCCTACAGGAGAGTAGGGGGGATGGGGATGAGAGGGGGAATGATGGAGGGAAGGGTTGGTTGGCAGGGGAGGGTTGTTAGAAGCACACACTTCTGTAGAGAGACAGGGACAAAGTAGAGAATGGAACAAGTGGGGGGCAGAATAGGAAGGAGGGAAATATAGTCAGTCTTTCACAATATGTCCATTGTGGAGAAGTTCTGCATAACTACACATGTACAGCCTGTATTGAATTGCTTGTCTTTCCAGTGGGAGTGGGAGACAAGGGAGGTAGGGAAAGAACCTAGAATTTCAACTTCTAAAATCAAACATTAATATATTATTATTATTATTATTATTTACATGTAACTGGGAATTAAGATATACAGGCACTGGGGTAAGGAGATCCATCTTGCCCTACTGGTAAGTCAGAGGGGTAATGGAGCAGGATATAGGAGAGAGCAGACTGGGGGAGGGGGTAAATATGGGATCACTGCTTTAGGGTGATGGGTAGGGGAAAGATGGGGAGAAAATTTGTAACTCAAAATCTCGTGGAAACAAATGATGTAAACTAAAAATAAACAAAAGTTAACTTTAAAAAAGAATATAAAAAAAGAAAAGAGACAGGGTCAAAGGAGAAAATAGAACAAGTGGGAGGTGGGATAGGATAGAGGGAAAGATAGTTAGCCTTTCACAACATGACTATTATGGAAGTGTTTTGCATAACTACAAATGTGTAACCTATACTGAATTGCTTATCTTCTCAATGAGGGTGGTTGGGGAGGGAAGAAGGTAGAGAATTTGGAAGTCCAGGTTTTAAAAACAAATATTAAAAATTGTTTTTACATGCAACTGGGACATAATATAGGCAATGGGGAATAGAAATCTCTCTTGTCCTATAAGACAGTAAGGAGGAAGGGGATAAAGGGTGGAAGGTGACAGAAGGGAAGGCAGACTGGGGGAAGGGGTAATCAGAATTATGCCATCTTGGGGTGGGGGGAGGGGAGAGACGGAGAGAAAATTTGGAACCCAAAATCTTGTGGAAATGAATATTAAAAATGAAAATCAATCAATCAATCAATTAATTAATTACAAACAACAAAAACAAAAGAAAATAATTGCCTAACACATGGCATTGATAGATATTGGATCTGTAATGTGGCCCATCTCTCTCCAAGGAATACTAAAATATCTATCTTGGAGACGGAGCAGAAGGCATTTGCTTCTTTTCCCTTACTTCTTTCCAATATTATTCTAGATTCTAGAATTGTATTCTTTCACCACCATATATCAAATAGATGAAAATTTAAGGATATAACACTTGGAGTTGAGGCTCAGGATACAAGCCACTTTTCCTAATTACCATTCGGGGGGAGTAGTAGCTTAATATTGCCAAATTAGGTCCCTCTCAGCAAAGATTAGTTACATAGACAATCATCATGAATAGGGAATGGTGAGGAAACACATTTTTGGAAGCAAAACAGTAAATAGAAGTCAAGGAAGTTATAGAGATTGGAATAGACCAAAGAATATATAAGACCAAAGGTGCTGTTTTGTTAGGAAGATGTAAAATACCTGAGTTCAAACAAATGAAGAGAAGAAAATAGACCTTTAGTGGATTAGAGGATTTTCAAACAATTTTGAGAAGAAAACCAGGGCTAACCAGTATAGCACCAACACAATATTCATAGCGCTTATGGTAACTAAATATGCCACGATAGTGTTCAATTGCAAGATTTAACAGACTCTCCAAATAGAAGACAGAAGCAAAACATTTATTCAAACACCAGAAAACTGAATCCCAACACCAGAAAGTCAAATGCATCATAATAGCAAAGCAGTTAGTAATTTATACCACAGCATAAAGCCACACTATCCTTTAGCCTTCCCAGAAAAAAACATATACTCACAAGCCTAGCTGTCTGCCTGGATGCATCCTCTTCTCTGTCTCTAACTGCTCTGACTCCCAGCTTCCTGTGGGCTCTGCTCCACTGTTCAGCAAACTCCTCCCACCACTGGCTCCATGCGATTATATTCAACATATTAGGGGGCAGGGAAGATCTTCAAATTCCATTCCCATTACAATGAGGCACTATAAAATATAGACAGAAGAGTCCAGAAAAATCTAGGAAAGCAAATTTATTTGCGAAACTGAAATTTGTATATGTACAATGTATATAGTGTACTCCATCAATAGTGCATAATTGTGCTGTTTTCCCATAGTCCCACTAACATGTCATTTTCTTTTTGCTGTCTTTCCTAATCTATCTCACGGGTAATTTTTGTTTGTTTGTTTCCCTACTTTGTTTGTGATATGTCCTTTTACATTTGGTTCATCTTTCTATTGGAACTTATTTGGTGTAAGGTGTGGGTTGTCTGGGCAGTTTTTTTTAATCAAATGATTCCATGTTCTAGGAACCAGGGTCTTTGTGTTTACTGCACACTAGGTGTATGTTGTGTACCCAAACAACTGCCTTCGCACCCTGGAACTTCCCTTTGTCCTTGTGGCCTTCTTACCCTGGATCATCCCTCCAACTCTGCAACCCCCTTCTTTTATTGGTAATCTTTCCTAGAGCCTCCATTTTGAAGAAAGGCACAAGACAGCCATTCTTCATTCTCCTGCCAGCTCTGCTCCTGATTCTCCAGACCGCTCCACTGTCCCCCTCTTCCTTTTTAGCTTCTTTTTATGTTATCTTTGCCAGTCAGACTGTTTACTATTTGAGGGAAGGTACTGTTTTTATGTTATGTAGCACCCGTACTTAGCAGAGGGCCTGCCATATGGTAGGTATTCAATGAATGCTTATTGACTGACAAACACAAAGGAAACTATCATGGGGGAATGAGTAGACATTAGATAAGCATCACTTTTATCTGAACGAACCCAGGAGGGTTGAATACACACACACACACACACACACACACAAACACACAATTTCGTGTCAAAATACATCTAACGCAATAAAGAAAAAGCAAGGATAGGGCAGAGAAAGCAGTTAAGAGAGGAGACAATATTGGGAGGAAGTAGCTGCAAGTACAACAAATTTATTATTTCTTTTTTTTTTTACTTTTTAATTAACTCTTGTTTATTTTTTGGTTTACTTCATTGATTTCCACACGGTTTTGAGTTATTTCTTATGGAGGAACTAAAAGAAGGAAAAGAAACAAATACTAGAATCTAAAGAGGTGCCTTAGATTGACTCTTTTTTTGCTTTTTTTTTTTGGAGGGGGGTAGGCAGGGCAATTGGGGTTGAGTGACTTGCCCAAATTCACACGGCTAATAAGTTTTAAGTGTCTGAGGTCGGATTTGAACTCAGGTCCTTCTGACTGCAGGGCTGGTGATATATTCACTGTGCCACCTTAGATTGACTCTTAAGACAATTGAAGAATTGTTGAACAAATTTAAGTTTAAAAATGCAGTGCAACGTCATTGTGCTATAAAAATGACAGAGTTGATTTCAGGGAATCCTGGATAGTATAAGTTCTCATCAATGACATGACCACCATATCTCCAGAGGACCTATGAAGAAACATATTACTCACCTCCTGATAAAAGGGTGATGCAAGACAAAAGATTACAAGGTGGGTGCCAAAAGAGATGTATTTTTGGACATGGCTATTGTGGATTCATTTTCTTGAATCTCTTAGTTGTTACAAGGTTCTCCCACCCCACCTCTCCATTCTTTCTTGGTTAATTGGTGGATGGCTGGGGGTGGGGAGTGAAAGGTTTAGTAATAGTGATGCCAAAAAAGGGGACCATCAAAACATTTTTTAAATACACAGATGAGTACATAAATTAGTATAGACCAAAAGGACAGTTTTGCAAGTAAGGTACAAAATTTATAATATAATTTTAAAAAACAAGGGGCTTAAAAAGGACATAGTTTCATAGAGAATGATCTTTTTATTTCCAGCTTTGCATCTAGAAATAATGTGATATTTTTGTGTTTAAATTTGGAAACTAAAAAGAAAGGATTTTTAAATAAGCAAATGAAGAAGCTAAGGTATAGAATTTAAATGAATGATCCATGTTTGCTGAGCCAGTTAGTAGTAGCATAAGCAAGACTAGCACCTATGTTTCCTAAATTCTATGCCATGCTGTCTTCCCAGAAAGGTAAGAGACTAGCGCATATGATCCTGCTAATTATTCTTTTTCTATTAATAAAATTCTTAAAATAACAATGATTTCACTATTTACTGCCTATAACCTCTAGTCAAATAGCAGACACAAAATCTCCATCAAGACTGAACAATATGGCTTTGCCTGCTGCTCACTTGTGGAGAGCAAGCAACCAGGGCAGAGCCGGCACCACTGCTACCATGAGGCTGCCCAACATCCTGCTCACAGGTACACCAAGGGTTGGAAAGACCACACTAGTTAAAAAACTTGCATCAAGAAGAGGACTGATATAGGTTAATGTGGGCAATGTAGCACAAGAAGGACAGTTACATGATGGCTTTGATGAAGAATATGAATGTCCCATTTTGAATCAAGACGGCAGTTGATGAATTAGAAAATAAAATGAAAGAATGTGGAGTTATTGTTGATTTACCATGGCTGTGACTTCTTCCCTGAATGATGGTTTCATATCATTTTTTTTGCTTCAAACTGATGGTCTGTATTAGATACAAGACTTGAAAAGAGGGGATACACTGTAAAGAAACTACAGGATAATATCCAACATGAAATTTTCCAAATTCTTTATGAAGAAGCCATGGCCTCCTACAACCATGAAATAGTACACCAGCTGTCTAGCAATGTACCAGAAGAACTAGAGAATAATTTAGATCAGATAATGAAATGGATTAAGCAGTGGATGAAAGATAATAATTGAACCTTGGGGGCAAAACATGAACTTTCAAGATTTTCCACATAATGGTTAGAGATTTTCTTGATGATTTCTCCTTCCCCATGCAGTAGAAATTAAGACAACATATACCAAATTTTATTATCCAGGATTGTGTTGTAGAAGTAGCAAGTGGACAATAAATAAAGTTGAGTTATGACTAAATGAATATTTTTTCTCCATGAGAAAACAGAAAATCCTCAAATACAATGAATAACATATTAAGGACTTTAAAAGTTTAGGAATATTCAGCATTCTCATTTATTTTGGTTAACTGCTAAAGAATAAGCAAATTTGAGAAAATAGGTGGAAATCTTTTTATGAAATTAAATTGGTTTATTTACTTTTAGTTTACAATGTTCAGTTCCACAGTCCCTTGAGTTTCAGATTTTCTCCCCCTCTTTCTCTCCCCCCCCATCATGGCGGCATGGAATATAGATCTACAAATATCTTCACATTAATCATTAGTCAGGTTGTAAAGAAGGATTATAACTGATGGGATGATCAGTGGGAAAGAAGGAACAAAGTAAAACAAGAAAAAGAAACAGCAAACTGCATTCAGACTCCGCATCTCTTTCTCTGGATGTGGATATCTCTTTTGATCATGAGTCTTTTGGAGTTGTCTTATAACCTTACATTGCTGAGTGGAGACCAGTCTATTGAAATTAGTTGTCACGCATATGTTGTGTCTGTGATTGCGTACAAATTTCTCCTGGTTCTGCTCTTCTAGCTCAGCATCAGTTTATATAAGTCCCTCCTGTAATATTCCATTACATTCGGATACCACAACTTGTTTAGCCATTCCCCAATTGATGGGCATCCCCTTGTTTTCCAATTCTTTGTCACCACAAAAAGAGCTGCTATAAATATTTTGTGCCTACTTCGCTGATCTCTCTGGGATACAACCCTAGAAGTGGTATTGCAGGTCAAAGGGTATGCACTTATTTATAACCGTTTGGGCATAGTTCCAGATTGCTCTCCAGAATGGCTGGATCAGTTCACAGCTCCACCAACGATGCATTAGTGTTCCAATTTTTCCACATCCTCTCCAGCATTTATCATTTTCCTGTTTTGTCATCTTAGCCAATCTGGCCGGTGAGATGTGGTACATGAGAGTTGTTTTGATTTGCATTTTTCTAATCACTAGAGATTTGGAACATTTTTTCATATGCTTATAGATGTCTTTAATTTCATCCTCTGAAAACTGCCTGTTCATATCCTTTGACCATTTGTCAATTGGGGAATGGCTTGTATTCTTATAGATTTGACTCAATTCTTTGTATATTTTAGAAATTAGGCCTTTTTCAGAGACACTGGTTGTAAAAATTCTTTCCTAATTTTCCACTTCCCTTTTAATCTTAGTAACATTGGCTTTATTTGTACAGAAGCTTTTCAATTTAATACAATCAAAATGATCCATTTTGCATTTTATAATGCTCTCTAACTCTTCTTTCATCATGAAGTCTTCCCCTCTCCACAGATATAACTATCCCTTCCTCTCCCAGATTGCTTACAGTATCTGCCTTTATACCAAGATCATGCACCCATTTCAACTTTATTTTGCTGTATGGTGTTAGATATTGGTCTATGCCCAATTTCTGCTGTACTACGTTCCAGTTTTCCCAGCAGTTTTTGTCAAATAGTGCATTCTTATCTCAAAACTGGGGTGTTTGGGTTTATCAAACAGTGGATTACTATAGTTATTGGCTGCTGAGTCTCGTCTACCCAATCTACTCCATTGATCCACTAGTCTATTCCTCAGCCAGTACCAACTAGTTTTGATGACTGCTGCTTTATAATACAGATTAAAATCTAGTATGGCTAGGCCACCTTCCCTAGCTTTTCTTTTCATTAATTGCCTTGATATTCTGGACCTTTTGTTCTTCCACATGAATTCTGCAGCTATTTTTTCTAGCTCTACAATGTAATTTTTTGGTAGAATGATTGGCATGACACTAAATATGTAATTTAATTTAGGTAAAATTGTCATTTTTATTATATTAGCTCGACCCAGCCATGAGCAATTGATGTTTTTCCAATTAGTTTGATCTGACTTTATTTGTGTGAAAAGTGTTTTATAATTGTGTTCATATAACTCGTGAGTTTGTTTTGGCAGGTAGATTCCCAAATATTTTATAATGTCTACAACAACTTTAAGTGGAATTTCTCTTTCTATCTCTCGCTGTTGGATTTTGTTAGAGATATATAGGAATGCCGAGGACTTATGTGGGTTTATTTTACATCCTGCAACTTTGCCAAATTTGTTTATTATCTCAAGTAGTTTTTTACTTGATTCTCTAGGGTTCTCTAAGTATATCATCATATTGTCTATAAACAGTGATAGCTTAGTCTCTTCTTTGCCTAATTTGATTCCTTCGATTTCTTTTTCTTCTCTTATAGCTACTGCTAACATTTCTAGTAGCAAATTGAATAAGAGGGGTGATAGTGGACATCCTTTTTTCACCCCTGATCTTATTGGAAATGCTTCTAGCTTATTTTCATTACATATAATACTTGCTAATGGTTTTAGATAGATGCCATTTATTATTTTAAGGAAGGCTCCATTTATTTCTATACTTTCTAGTGTTTTTAATAGGAATGGGTGTTGTATTTTGTCAAAAGCCTTTTCTGTATCTATTGAGATAATCATATGGTTTCTGCTAGTTTTGTCATTGATGTGATCAATTATACTGATAGTTTTCCTGATATTGAACCACCTTTGCCTTCCTGAAATAAATCCTACTTGATTGAAGTGTAGTATTCTCGTGATGATTTGCTGTAGTCTTTTTGCTAATATTTTACTTAGAATTTTTGCATTTATGTTCATAAGGGAAATTGGTCCATAATTTTCTTTCATTGTTTTGTCTCTTCCCAATTTAGGTATCAGTACCATATTTGTGTAATAAAAAGAATTTGGTAGGACTCCTTCTTCTCCAATTTTCCCGAATAGTTTGTGAAGTACTGGAGTCAATTGTTCTTTAAATGTTTGGTAGCATTCACTAGTAAAGACATCTGGCCCTGGAGATTTTTTCCTAGGGAGTTCATTGATGGCTTGTTCAATTTATTTTTCTGAGATAGGGTTATTTAAGTAGTTTATTTCCTTTTCAGTTAGTCTGAGCAACTTATATTTTTGTAAATATTCATCCACTTCACTAAGATTGTCAAATTTATGTGCAAACAACTGGGCAAAATAATTCCTAATTATTGTTTTAATTTCCTCTTCATTGGGGTAGGTTCACCCTTTTCATTTTTGATACTCGTAATTTGGTTGTCTTCTTTTTTTTTTTATCATATTGACTAAAGGTCTATCAATTTTATTGTTTTTTTCATAATACCAGCTCTTAGTTTTATTTATTAATTCAATAGCTTTCTTTTTTAAAAATAAATTATTTTATTTATTTTCTTGTTTACATCATTCATTTCCACGAGATTTTGAGTTAAAAATTTTCTCCCCGTCTCTCTCCTACCCAACACCTCAGAACAGCCATCCCACTGTATAACCCCATTCCTAATCTGTTCTCTCCTATGTCCTTCTCCTAGCCCCTCTGACTTTCCAGTAGGGCTGGATGGATCTCCCCACCACAGTGCCTTTATATCTTAATCCCCAGTTGGATGTAGTTAATAATAATAATATATATACATATATATATAATTATTATACATATATGTAATATATATATAAATATATTTTTAACATTTGATTATAGAACTTTAAATTCTACATTCTTTTCCTTCCTCCCTCATCACCTACCCCCACTGGAGGGACAAGCAATTAAATACAGGGTGTATATGTGTAATTACTCAGAATATCTCTACAGTGGGCATATTGTGAGAGACTGATTATATGTCCCTCCTTCCTAGCCCACCCCCCCATTCTATTCTCTACCCTATCCCTGTCCCTGTCCCTTTGCAAAAGTGTGAACTTTCAGAAACTCTCCCCCCCTGCCCTCCCCTCTCTCATCCCACCTCTCATCCCCATCCCCCCTACTTTCCTGTGTGGCAAAATATCCAGTTTAGAGTTTATGTCACTTTCCCTAAGCCAAATTCAATGAGAGTAAGGTTGACCCTTTCCCTTTTACCTTCCTGTTCTTCCCCTCCATTGTAACAATCATCCCTTGCCTCTTCCATGTGAGATGATTAACCTCATTCTGTCTTTCCATCTCCTCTCATTCTAATCCTCTCCCACCTCAGAATTACACCTTTTAAAATATCGTATGTTCCTATTCAATTTAACCTGTGCCCTCCATGTACACATATATACACATACTCAGATATGTGTTCATGTGCATATATAAACCCTGCTATATAGACATATGTGTATGTATACGTATATATACATTGATTCCCTTCACCTATCGTCATACTGAGAAAAGTTTCATAAGTTACAATTATTGTTTTTTTCCATGTTGGCAAGTAAATAGTTCAACTTTGATAAGTTCCTTATTATTTCTTTTCCAAGTTTGCCTTCTCATGCTTCTTGTATTTGAGTGTCAAATTTTCTTTTCAGTTCTGGTTTTTTCAGCAAGAATGTTTGAAAGTCTTCCACCTCACTGAATGACCATATTTTCCCTTAGAACATTATACTCAATTTTGCTGGGTAGGTTCTTGGTTTTAATCCTAGCTCCCTTGATCTCCAGAATCATATTCCAGGCCCTTTGATCCCTTAATGTAGAAGCTGCTAGATCCTGGGTTATCCTAATTGTGTTTTCACAGTATTCAAATTGTTTCTTCTTGGCAGCTTGTAGTATTTTCTCCTTGATCTGGGGACTCCAGAATCTGGGTATAACACCCCTAGGAGTTTTCTTTTGGGGATCTTTGTCAAGAGGTGATTGGTGAATTCTTTCACGTTCTATTTTGCTCATTGGTTCTAAAATATCTGGGCAATTTTCCTTGAGAATTTCTTGAAGGATGCTTTCTAAGTTCTTTTTTTGATCATGGCTTTCAGGTGGCCCAGTAATTTTTAAATTGTCTCTCCTGGATTTATTTTCCAGGTCAGTGGTTTTTTTCAAGGAGATATTTCACATTGCCTTCTATTTTTCATTTGTTTGGATCTGTTTAATAGTATCTTGATTTCTCATAAAGTCATTTTCTTCCATTTGCTCCACTCTAATTCTGAAGGAATTATTCTCTTCAGAAAGCTTTTCAGATTCTTTTTCCATCTGGCAAATTTGACTTTTT
>JAQQSU010015676.1:0-11117 GCA_028627135.1 Pseudochirops cupreus
GCCAGGTTCCAGGACCTCTACAACAGCAGCACTGTCCTTCACCAGCAGGTGAATCTGGCAAAACAACATCAAAACAGACAGACAAAATATGAGCATCACAGCCATGCCTCCTCAGTTCTTGGCAGCTCAGGGTGGCAGTTCTCAAACATCCTGGGCAGCTCCAACAGGCACTTAGCAGTCTTTCTCTCAGAAATTCAGGCTCCAAGATACTGGATACTGCTCTCCCAAAGTCCTTCTGGTCTTTTCTAGGCTTGGGCCTCTCTCCCAATTCCCAGCTCCTCCCAGTTCAGCCCTCTCTCTTCACATCAACAAGTCCATCTCACAAGTGGGATTCACAAGCTCTGGGTTTTAACACTCAACCCAAAAACAAAGCCAATACAGGGGCATCTCCAAATTCTATTGCCATTATACCTGGTAGGAGTGGTAGTAATAAAATATTATACAACATCTTATATATCAATGTTCAGTGACTATTGATTGAATCCATAATATTATATATTTTAAATTCTTCTTTAAAGAAATCTCACTAACAGATCAAATCATTTAAATAATTTCAAAGATTGAATTTTTTAAAAAGTCATGGACATGCATTTATGTCATTGATTAGTCACTTTCACTAAAAACAACTCATTACCAGCATCACCCCGTGCAGGCTATAAGGGCCTTAATCTTCAAGTTTACCTATGAGGCCCTACTATAGGAATAATGAAATCCCATCCAACTTTCTTTCTCCCCTCCCTCCCAGGACACCCAGGTCACTGACTAGTCCTATGCAGAGGAGGGTTGCACAGGCCAGAAATGTAACTAAGAAACCCATTCCCCAGGGTTTCTGTCAGGGAAGCACTTGGCACAATGTTTAATAATTGCTTACTGACTGACTACCTCCTTATCTACCCTGTATTTACCTTTTTATTTTACACTAATTCACTTTATATTTATTCTGTATATAATATGTGCACACACATTGTATATATGCATATACATTTTATGTATATATGCATTACTATGTGTACGCGTATATATACATATACATATATGTAATATATACATGTGTATGCACATCTTATCTCCCTAACTGCAATATAAGAAGCCCCTTAATTGTCAGGATTGTTTAATACTTTGTATTTCTATCCCTAGCAGTGAGCACAATGCCTGGTACATAAAGGATTCTTAATAAATGCTTACTGATTGATTGGTTGCTTTATCTTTCAAGGAAACTTAAATGATTTTGAAGTATTGATGGGACACAGCTTGTCATAAAGGAATCTTTAATATGTTGATTTGTTCTACTAAATCAGTGCTTTTCATAATTAATAAACAGTAAGCACTACCATTTTCCTAGTTTCCCAACATGGAAAGCACAACTTTTTAAGCCTCTCCCCCCACAATGTGTTCTCACCCCATCCTTTCATGCTTATTTCCTATTTTTCTCCAAGTGGAGGTCTAGGGAGATCTCTGTCCTTCTGAATGCTTTATACTCATGTCCAACCACTTTACCTCCTCAGGGCTCTGATCCATAGCTTCTTTTTGTATCATCTTCCACCATTAAATTGAAAACTCCTGGAGGATAGGGACTGTCTCCCCAGTGCTTAGCACAGTACCTGGCACTCAGTAGGCACTTAATAAATGTTTATGGACTGGTAGATCAATTATTCTTCTTGCATAGAAAGTCTTTCCTCATCTTTCTAAGATTTTACAATCTTCAAGGTCAATTTCACACATAAGATTGTTGATTCTGAGCTCATCAAATCTGACATCAGGAGTCCAATTCCCATCATTATATAGACCAGGTAACTAACACCATGAGGGAGTAAAATACTTGCCTAAGGTCAAACAGATGTTATAAGTAGTGATAACAACATCTGAACTAAGGTCCTCTGTCTAGAGGTAACTCCTGAACACACCTACTCCTTTTCCTTCCTAGGTAAAATATATGCCTTTTGCAGTGAATTTAATAACAGCTAACATCAAGAGAGCACTTTAAGGTTTGAAAAGTGATTTTCATACATTATCCCAATTAATCCTCATAATTGTCCTCTGCATCAAGGCATTATT
The DNA here is from genome assembly GCA_028627135.1 of Pseudochirops cupreus. Classification (NCBI taxonomy): domain Eukaryota; kingdom Metazoa; phylum Chordata; class Mammalia; order Diprotodontia; family Pseudocheiridae; genus Pseudochirops; species Pseudochirops cupreus. Next base: position 2,056 of record JAQQSU010015676.1, read on the forward strand.
ATACCCATTTTACAGATGATGAAACTGAGGCAGATTAAATGACTTGCTCAGAGCAGACTAGCGTCTGAGGCAATATTTGAACCCAAGATTTCCTTAGAACAAGACTACACCAGACTGATTTTACTGCAGAAAATGGCCATAAATCTATTGTGAGCATTTACCACACATCCTTTGGCCTGGTCCTAATCAAAGGTGTTTGTATGCCCTTCCAGACTAGAAGGACCCACTCTGTAGGCCAGGAGGACCTCAGAATGAAGTTGAAAACTCCTCTAAGATGGTGGCCATTTCTGATTCATCCTATGTGACAAAAAAAATATAACAATGGATCCAATATGTAAGAAAAGGAAAGACCCAGCTCTCATCTTCAGCTTTGCTATTTCCTTAAGGTCATGGATTGAACAAGTAATTTTGTGTTCACAGATCTGAATGGGAAGAAATCTTAGAGGTCTAAGTCCTTCATTTCACAAAGGGGGAATTGAGACCCGGAAAGGGAAACAGCCTTTCCCAAGGTCTCAAAGATAATAAATAGCAGAACTTATTTTTAAACCCAGGTTTTGCTTCCTTAGAGGGAGCTAGATGGTACAGTAGATAAAGGGCTAAGCCTAGAGTCAAGAAGACCCAAATTCAAACCTGGCCTCAAACATCTACTAGCTGTTTGTCCCTGGACAAATCACTTAACCTCTGTTGGCCTCAGTTTCCTTATCTGTCAAATGGGAATTAAAAATAGCACCTACCTCACAGGGTTGTAGTGAGGATCCAATGGCACTTTATTGGTGCCATGTAAATGCTTATTCCCTCTTCCTTCTCCCACCACCCTATGTCAGAAGGAATGTTATTTCCACTGAACCATTCTGCCTCCTGCTGAATTTTAGAATAGCTTTAGTGAAATCATTAAGCCTGAGATAACTCAATCCACTGAATAGTCCTACCCTTAGGAGGAGCATGGTCTAATGACAAAAGCCCAGGTTTGGGAGTGGGGAAAACCGTTCTAATCCAGGCTGTGCCACCAACTAGCTATGACTTCCAGCCAGCTCCAATCTTTCTGAGTCTCAGTTCCCTTATCTATAAAATAAAGAAGGTCTAACTCAATTATCTCTAAGGCCCCTTCCAGGTCTAACCTTCTAATTGAGTATTGTCCAGGGTCTCAATTCAAAACATTTTTAATATCCAATTTCTGTAAGCATCTTCAAAGTTTGAACATGCTTCCCATTCACATTTAAATGTTAATTAAAATGCCAAAAGCAGCTGAAGTTGATCCAGTGAATCTTAAGCAGTTCAGGGGAAGGTCTGTTTTGCTTGCCTGTGAGGAGGTGGTGAGAAGGAAAGCCAGGAAGAGCAGTTGTATGTAGGTGAGACCAAAAGCGAAAGCCAAGAGCTCCAAAGTTAGGTTGACACATTGATTTGTTTCTTGCCTTCAAATCTTACGGCTCCCTGAAAACAGCTCATCAGAAATGGGGAGAGAACATAGCACCAGCCCCAGGAAAGGTGTAAAGTGATTGTCAGGGGAGAATCACTACAGCATCCTTATTAGCTGGCAACAGACATAAAAGAAGCTCTGCTAGACTTAGCAGCAGGATAGCGGCCTCAATTTCTTTCTAAGTTGATGTCCCACTCAGAGCAAAATGGCTGGGGGATGGAGAAGGGGAAGGGAGGGGAAGGAGGGGAGGATCTATCACTCTACAAACTGGCATCTCTCACATCTCTTTTATAAAAGGGTACTGCATATCTGCTGGGGGCAACTTTACTCCTATACCTGAACTAAGGCCAGAAACTACACAATTAGGCATTCATTTCTTTGAATGAAAGATTTCTTGAAGACTATTCCTCTTTCTGATACTCTTGGTAAAATGAATATTCTCTGTTTAACATAATTGTACATGTATAGCCTATATCAGATTTTTTTGCAGTAGTGGAGGGAGGTTGTGGAAGGAGGGAGAAAAATTTGGAATTCAGAATCCTATAAAAATGCAGTTGAAAACTATCTTCACATATAATTAGAAAAAATTCAGTACTCTTTACATAAAAAAAGAATATTCCCCGGGGAAAGGTAAAAAATTAAACCTAATACCTTAGGAAGGAAGTATCATGGAAAAGCCCATGGTACAAGTGCTAGGGATTGGGGTGAAGGAAAGATAAACAGGTTTCCATATATTAAGAGGGAATAAAAACAATTATTACTATTTCACAGTTTGGAGTTTATTGGTGGTGGTGGTTTTTTGAGGTGGTGGGGTTTTTTTGCAGGACCTTTTAGCCTTAATTTGTAAAAATCTGTAAAAATAAAGGGAGGGGATAATAATAGCATCTGCCTGACAGGGTTATTATTAGGATCAAAATGCTTTGTAAATGTTAACTTGCTATATAAATGCTAGATATTATTGTTATCATTATTATTAGAGAGTTGGCTAGGTCCCTGACAGGTTAATGACTTGCCCAGGGTCATGCAGTCAGTACGTACCCCAAAGTGTATATGAACTCAGGTCTTCCTGACTCCTAAGTGGACTCTCTAGAACAGATTCTAGACACTACATTGCACTGTCTCTACCTTACATATTAAAAGTTCTTAATGAATGTCTTTTAAATTGAAGTCATAGGGGTTATAGAAAAAGCAGGGGTCACATGAAAACTTTCATCTGGTCCAATGTAGGAAACAATTGCCATTGTTAGGGCCTCTGAAACAACTTTAAATAAAGTTTCTGGGTGCAATCGGTAGGTAGCCTGTGACCACCAGTGACAACTACAGCATTCTGTCTGGGCTGACATGATGTAGACCATGCTGCTAGGCAATTATTCAAAATACTATCTGTATATACTATTTCTTTTCAACTTTTTTTCAAATGTGGGGACCATTTCACCTACTTCTGTTGTTTCTTTACCCTAACCCCAAAAAGTGTCTAATGTAAGCCATATGTACCCTCAGTGGGCATTCAATGATAAGAATTGGGTCTTTTTTAAATGCCTGTGAATGGACCAGTCTTCCTCCGTAAAGATAATTTAAAGATCCCACTGCTTTAAAATATATAGCTAAATTAAATATGAATCTAAAAATAAGATCAATTCAATTAAAAGCATTCATTAAGCACCTACTTTTTTTGGAATAATGGATATATGTGTTCAGTGATTTCTCAGTTGTGTCCAATTCTTCATTATCCAATTGGAGGTTTTCTAGGCAAAGATACTGGAGTGAGGAAATACAAAAACAAAAAGGAACACTGTCTCTTTCCAGGAGAGTTTCTCATCTAGTAGAGGGAGATGACATATAGACAAATTATAATACAAATTAGGATGAAAATATTCATAAAAGGGTTAACAGTAATTTATATAGTATTCAAAGGTTTATAAAATGTTATACATACATTATTGCATGAGGCCAAATTGCCTGGTAGATTTAAGAAGGGAGGTTCATACTGACTGCTATAAAGGTTGCCGAGAGACAAACTCAATATTTTGTTTGAAGGTGTGCTCCAACCAAATGGCATTTCCAATTATTACATTAGGAAAAGTAGGAAACATAAATCTAGTCAAATATAAAGGCCCCAGAGAGGAATATGGGAAAGTTTCAAGATCAAAAGATTACATGTACTTGAAATAAACATGCAACTATTGAAACTCGGGAAAGGGATCAACACTGTGTATTCAAAGTCACGTGAACTTGGACAATACAATCTCTTTGATCACATACTAGAATCTAGCCAAGTAAATACATGTTTCTCCTCCACTGGACAAATGGATTTAGTGAGGGGGTTTTGTTCCCTTGAAATTACCATTTCTTCAGTCTTCAATTCATGCTTTGAAATGGATAACTTCCTATAAAATGTAAGGGAGGATCAAGACTCTCTCTATATGACATACTGTTAATGAGACTTCTGGTATTTCAGAATTATCACTAGAGTATCAGGAATGCTTAATAGGACTTCCAGGAATCTCTCCAAGACAGTATATGTCTATTTTAAGAAGAAAAAAATTCTCCCTTCTGTGAAAAGTCTCAGTTGCCTAGCATTAACTCCTCTTAATGAAATGCTTGTCACCCCAAGTTAGGGTGTAAATGAATCTTGACCATGATTAGTTGGAGGACAATGCTCCATCCTATTGTGCCACTCCTGGTGAGCTCCCATTTTTGGCTTATAATCTTTCCTTTATTTGCCTTCTCTAATATGGATGGATCTAAGGAGATAACATGTAAAGTGCTTTATAAACTTCAAAGTAATATGTATGTGTGTATACACATTCTATCTCTTATTATTACTAGTCACATTGTTCTGTGATTTTCCCTGATTCCCCTTATAACCAAAAAGCTGAAAATAGGACCAAGTTAATAGAGATATCAGGAAAATGGTTTGGGATTTTATGACAAAAAGTCACTAATCTAATAAATAAGAATTAAAAAATTCCACTGCTAGGCATATAATCCAAGGTCAAAGAAAGAAGGATCCCACATATAACAAAACATTCATAACAGCACTTTTGTGGTAGCAAAAAACTAAAAATTAAGTATTTGCCTATCCACTGGGAAATGGGTAAATAAATTGTAATAATGAAATAATAAAATATTATTGTCTCATAAGAAACAGCAAAAAAAGAATCCATAGAAACACTGTAAGACTTATATGAATTGATAGAGTGAAATAAGAACCAAAAAAACCCTCAATGTACATTGTAACTACAATGCTGTAAATGAAAAGGACATTTAAAAGAAGTCAAATCCCATTTAATTGTACCAACCAAGGTTGAAAGCGGATAAGAAATGAAGAAATGCATCCTACTCGTTTCCATAGAGAGGTAGGGGAATATGAGTCCAGAATATTTTATATGCTATCAGAAGCTTGCTTATCTTGCGTGTGCATGTCTGTGTGTGTGTGTGTGTGTGTGTGTGTGTGTGTCTTTCGTTACAAATAAGCAAATGGCAATATATAACAGAAATGACTGTGATGTAAAAACAAGGTCATCAATAATGCCGTCATTGTTTTAAAGTAGTTTTTTAAGCTCATTGCATACTTTAAAATATTATATAAATGCCAGTTATTTTTGTCAATCAGTTTTTGAAAATGGCGTCAATTTTCAGTTACATGGGATTCTCAGTCTTTTAAAATTACCTTGTGTGATAGCACATTGCTGGAAGTATTCAAGCGCAGACTGGAGTCTCACCTCAGGAGTACTGAAACGATTCCTTAATGGCGCAGAAGATGATTCATTCACCCAAATTTCAACAAGCATTTATTATATGTTTGTTATTATCCAGGCACTGTGCTAAGTGATAGGGTACAAAAATAAAATGGAAATAGTACATGTGATGAAAATGCTTCTAGTATATTCTACTGGTGACAAAGAACACATACATATAGAAGTAAATAATCTAGATAACGTATGTGTGCATATATTTTGTACATATACTAAGTATACATATGTTTACATATATGTGTATATATACTTATAGAGGTGTGTGTGTATTACTAAGACTTACGGAATATCTTATATATGTACGTTGTTCAGTGATCTTTCAGTCCTGTCTGACTCTTCTGGACCCATTTTGGGTTTTCTTGGCAGAGATATAGGAGTAGTTTGCCCTTTCCTCCTCCAACTCATTTTACAAGTGAGGAAACTGAGGCAATTTTCTAAGGCTACTTGCAAAAGAATTGCTGCCCTAGATAAATAAAATCACAAAGAGGCAGCTAGGTGGCACAATGAATAGAGTACCAGCCCCAGAGTCAGGAGGACCTGAGTTCAAAGCTGACCTCAGGCACTTGACACTCTTACTAGCTGTGTGACCTTGGGCAAGTCACTTAATCCCAATTACCCTGCCTTCCCCCCTCCAAAAAAAATTAAATAAAATCACAAATCTATGAAAAGATTTTTTAAAACCCCTTAAAGACATCTCTAATATGTATTACCTAATCTCCACTCACACAGCCATCACCCACCTAGATTAAGCCCCTATTGACTCTCTCCTGGATTAGTAAAATAGCCTTCTACCTGATCTCTTTGCTCATTTAAATCCATACTCCATTTGGTTACCATAAAGAGTTGCCTAAAGAACAAGACTGAGTGCATACACACATACACACACACACACACACACACACACACACACACACTAAACTTCAGTGGTTCCTGATTACCTTCAGAAACAAAAATAAATTCCTCTGCTCAGTATCTAAAGCTCTTAACACCCTGAATCCTTCCAACCTTTGCCATCTTCTTATAATTTACTCTCCTCCATACACATTTCAGTGACATTGACCTACATGCTATTCCTTCCACACAGTGCTTAGACTCCCACTTCTGATTTTATCCTGGCTCTTCTCTATGCCTGACACATTGTAGGTGCTTAATAAATGCTTCTTGGTTGATAGATTATATATTCAGAGTAATTTCAGGGATCTGGTGAGCACTAACAATTGAGGGAGTCAAAAAAGGGTTCTCCTAGGAGGTGGCACTTATGATAAACCTTAATTAAGGATCCAAGGATTCTAGGAAGCAAAGTTTTGGGGAGAGAGAGTGCAAAAGCATGAAGGTAGGAGATAGAATGTTCCCAGGAAATGGAAAGTAGGTCAGTTTGGGCAGGAATGTAGAGTGTGTGAGCAGAGTAAGGTGAATCAATCTGGAAAGAGAGATTGGAGCCAGATAGTGAATGACTGTCAAACCGAGGAATTTGCATTTTATCTGAGAGGCAATAGGTAGTCATTGGCACTTCTTCAACATTAGAGTTATATTAGACTATATACATCTAAGCTTCCTTTTAACTTTAAGATTCTGTGAAATAGGAATAAACCATTGTCAGCCTTCCTAAATCACTCCTTAGTTGTTATCCCTCCTCAAATTATCTTGTATCCATTTCTCAAAGCACAAATTGATTCTCCCCAGTAAAATGTAAAATTCTTGAGATCAGGGGCTATTTCATTTTAGTCCCTATGGTCCCATCACCCAGTCAGTGCGTTGACCATAATACTTTAAGTGGTTAATACATATTTGTTGAGTTCTATTACCACAGAATATCCCACAATTTATTTTCCAAATTTTTGATTCTTCTCTTTTTGTTAAAAAAAAAAAAGTTTACGTATAACCCTCACTGGCATAGTAAATTCTGGTGCCCTGAATCTCAACTTGGGTATATTGTTAGAAGTGGGGTCAAATGATACTGACCCATAGCTCTCTGTCCCAAATTGCATATAAAATGTCTAAACCTATATAGCTTTTGAAAATGAAAGGGAGGATTGTGATTTTTTTTCTTTTTCTAATTCCCAGGGACAATAGGTTTTCATACAAGCAAATGTATATACATATACATATATATATATATATACAAATAAATGAAATCAAATTGTTCTTAATTGATTTCTATAAACATTTATTGAAATAAGGTCTCACAACTAATCAGCCTCATTTTAGATTCTAAAAGTGATAAAAATCCATTACCAGTGTTCAGCCCTGCTGGGTCTCTGTGTGATATCTCTAGCCACTCAGCAGTTATTGAAAAGTTTCAGCACTTTGAATGTGAAAGATTCTATATATCCCAATGCTAGGGTCACTTTGAGAGTTAACCATAGATCTAGTCAAGTTCACAACCCAGGAGCTTGATTACTAGAGTCACTAACCAGAAGTTTTAGCATTTATTAAGCACTTATTTGCAAAGCACTGGAGATACAGAGAAGTAAGCCAGTCCTCATTCACATTCTAATGGCAGGTTTCAGCAATAAGTCAAATGGAAAGGTCCCATGGATCTCAGGCTACAGCAAAGCAGATGATAATGCCTCTCTTCTTTAATGTCATTTCCACTGACAAAATCATTTCAGTTTCTGCTACTGAACTATTTGAAAGCACCAAGGAAAGTAAGGGAAAGGGGAAGGAGAGGGATAGAGCAAGATATATGAAAGGGCAGACTGGGGGAAGGAATAATCAGTATGCTTGGTATCATGGAGTGGGGAGAGATGGGGGAAAAATTTGGAACTCAAAATCTTATGGAAATGAATGTTGAAAACTAAAAACAAAGAAATGAATTCTGGGGAAAAAAAAGAAAGTGCCAAGGACTTTGATAGCAAGAACTTTCCTTTCTGAGTCTTCAGTAGCTGTATCTGTAACACCTGTAACACCCAGTACTTGCTAGGCTGCATCTCCATAGCTAGTTGCTTCTGAGGATCATGGCTGAGGGCACTGGGCCAGAAGCAGTACTATTCCCAAGACCCTTGGGTTCAGGGTGCTGGGCTATCTCCATCAGGGTCTGAAAGAAGATGGTGGTCAATATGGTGGTGGTTTTATTTGCCTACCACATGCTACTTCTTATTTTTCCCTTGGGGTACTCCAGCTAGGCCAACTTGCCTGACCTGTGGGCAGAGCTGGTTGACGGGTGGTGGAGCCAGCTGTCCCCTTCTCCACGGGAGTTGCCTCCCTAAGTGATGATTGTGAGGGCTGAGCTGGAAGCAGGACTAGTCTGGGTTTGGACAGAGGAGATACTATCACTCCCAGGGCTCCTGAGCAGAACTAATTTTGATAACAATTGGTCAGCATTTATCCCTGGTGATGATCAGGAATGTAGGCCCTTATCAGCTTCCTAAGAAAAAAAGCACTAGGACCAAATAGATTTACAAGTGAATTCTACCAAGCACTTAAAGATCAACTAATTCCAACATTAAATAAATTATTTTTAATAATAGGCAAAGGAGTCTACCAAACTTTTATAATGAAACAAATACAGTACTAATACCTAAACCAAGAAGAGCAAAAGCAGAAAAAGAAAATTATCAACCAATTTCATCACCCCTCTTCCGCCTTCTCATAGAAAATCTACCAAGGGAGGGGCGGAGGCAAGATGGCGGCGTAGAAGCAGCAACATATCGCAGCTCTCACATAGCCACCCCAAAATACCCATAAGATAGGACTCTAAACCAATCCTAGAACTCCAAAACGCACACAAAGATACTTCCCACTAAAGTCAGCTCGGCTACGAGGAACCGTATCAGCACTGCGAACCGAAACCAGCCTGGCCTGAAGCCGTGGCTGTGCCCCGGGGGCGGCTGGACGGGAATTGCTGAGAAGCTTCAGGTGAGCGGATTAGCGCCAGCTGTGAATGG
>JAQQSU010015677.1:0-11117 GCA_028627135.1 Pseudochirops cupreus
GCTGACTTTAGTGGGAAGTATCTTTGTGTGCGTTTTGGAGTTCCAGGATTGGTTTAGAGTCCTATTTTATGGGTATTTTGGGGTGGCTATGTGAGAGCTGCAATATGTTGCTGCTTCTACGCCGCCATCTTGGCTCCGCCCCCTGGTCTCTTCTAATTATAAATCTGTGATCCTGTGACCTTGAGTATGTGTCTTCCAGCTTCCCTTTCATTCAACTGTAACCTCCCAAATTGCAGCTGCAGTGTTTGTGGCAGTGAGACTGAGCACAAAGAGAATCAGACTTGAACAGTGGTGACTCGGCTTCAAATTCTGACTCTTCTACTTCATGATGATCCCTAGGGTCCACTTCAATTTACATCTAGAATACTTATCTCTAGCCATGATGTCTTGGATATGGTAGGGGATTAACAAAATGTTTATAGCACTGAATGTTGATTCTCAGTGAATGTGAGCCAGCTCTTTATCTTAGCTTGGATCACAGAACTTCAGGGAGGTACCTAGGAAGCCATGTAGTTTAACACGGACTTCCAAGTGAATCTCCACTGCAACATGCCTGACTATTGCCTATCCAGGCTCCACTTGAAAGTCTCTAATGAGAAAAGTCTCATTACATCTAGAAACAACTCATTCCAGTTTGGGATAGCTCAGGAAGGTTTTCCAGACATTTAGATAAGCTTTACCCCTTTGCAATTGCCACATATTGCTTCTAATCATTTCCAGCTACACAAAGCTACCCTTGAAGACAGCTATCATGTCCTCCTCCCCTCCCTGAGTCCTCTCTTCTCCAGGCCAAACATCTCCAAGTCCTTCAAATGAATAATTTATCTGGCATGCATTGAAGATACTAGGATAACCATCCCAGTTACACTTTTTTCTCAACATTCTCTGGGTTATCAATGTCCTTCCTAAAATCTGGACTTGAGAAAAGAACTCCGTGTTACAGATGGGAACTGACTAGTGAAAAATGAAACATGACTCTCATCACCTGGGGGCAGCTGAGTGATTCCCTGGAGAGATCTCTGAGAATGAAGTCAGGAAGACTTGAGTTCAAATCTGGCCTCAGATTCTCAAGTCACTTAACTGCTGCCTGCCTCAGTTTCCTCAACTATAAACTGAGGATAATAACAATGCTCACCTCTGGGGTTGTTGAGAGAAGCAAATGAGATAGGAATTGTGAAGCACTGAGCACACAACAGGCACAGATACATAAATGCTTATTTCCTCCATCTCCATCACTTCCTTTGTTCTGGACACTACAAATGCTTCACACACGGTATGAGCATCTTACCTCTTCCTCATGTCACGTTGTGAAGTCTTGTAGTCCACTCAAACTTCCAGATGTTTTTCACATGAAGACCTGTTAAGTCATGCCTCCCTGATACGTGTACAGAAGATGTTTTTTGGTTCCAATGTAGGATTTTACATTTATCTCTGTTACATTACATTTTCTTAAATTTGGCCCACCTTGTGCAATTTTTTTGGATTCTCACTAGTGTCCAATGAGTTGGCTATCTCTCCCAGTTCTTTGATCTGAAAACTGGATAAATATGAGAGTCACACCTTCACCTAAATTGCTGATAAAAATATTGGGTAGCTCTACACCACAGACAGAGGCCTAGGGCTCTCCATTTTAGAGTTCTTTCTAAGTTACTCTCTTCCATGCCTCACTGTAGTTCAAGGATTTCTTTACAAGTATACATTTTTTAAAAATATATAAACTCCTTCTAGAAAATCTCTTTATTGTTATTAAAAAATAATCCTCTAGGACCACTTAGGTGGCACAGTGAATAGAGCACTGACCCTAGAGTCAGGAGGACCTGAATTCAAATCCAGCTTCAGATATTTAACACTTACTAGCCATGAGACCTTGCACAAGTCACTTAACCCCAATTGCCCTGCCTTTCCCCCTCCAAAAAGACCAACCCCCCCAAAAAATAATCTTCTTAATCAAATGAGTGAACATGGATAAAAGTTTTGTAAAGCTTGAAGCACTAGATAAACACTATTCATTATTGTTATTGTTGCTGTTGTTTTTGTTACTCAAGTCACCAGAATGCTACTATGCCTCTACTGTACCCATGAGGTCAAGTTTATCTCCTTGCACTGAGGAAGTGCATTTTACTTATTACCAATTCTTTGTGCATTTGCGTCTAGATATCATAGGGTAAAGGTTTTGTGTTTCTTTTTTTTTTGGAAGGGGGAAAGGGAAGGGACATCCCTCTTCTTGAATATTTTATCTTGTGACTTACTGGTCTTCCCCACTGCTACTCTGCATTCAATGTTATAACTACTACTCTCTGGCTTGGTGAATAAAAACATAAGGTGTTTTTCCTTCCCCTTAAAATTTCAGTTTATAAACCCTTTCCACAGATTCTCACATCTCCAAATAAATGATATTATTGTTACCCTCTCACAAAGTGGTATTTGAAAACATCATTGCTATTTGAAGACATGAACCCCTGATCCAGAAATAATCATTGCTCTCAATTCTTCATTTTTTAAGGTACACAAAGCCCTTTCAATACCTCATCTCATTTGAGTCTCTCAACAATCCAGTGAGGTAAGTGCTACAGATGTTATTACTCCCATTTTACAGATGAGAAAACCAAAGCCAAGCGGTTCAGTGACTTGCCAATGGTCACATAGCTAACTGTCAGAGGTAGGATTTAAAGTCTTTCTGACACTGAGTCTAATACTTTATCTATAAAATCATGGTGTCAATCACATTCTAAAACACTTTGTTCTTAGCTGGCTTTGCACTTTCAAAATCTACCTCTTCCCTGTAAGTCCCACTCTGAATAAAGATTCAAAAGCAATGATAACATTATCATCTGTATCCCTTGGGGTCTAGTTTTTCTCCCAAGTTTTCATAAACACTAGCAATATTTTCTAGGTTACTTACGGTAATTTCATTTGATGCTATGTCAGTCACCAAAAGTAAGGAATTTTGGAAACCTACCTATACTTTCTTTGAATTTTGTGAAATCTATTATTTCAAAGTCATGTCTTTGCATAAACTGTCCAACATGACTTGGAATGTATTCCCTCCACATCTCTGACTCCTAGATTCCTTAGCTTCCTTCAAGGCTTGGCTCGAATCATAGAACCTTTCTCTGCCCTGGAAATTATTTGGTATATATTTTGTTTTTTACTAAACTGTATTCATTTTGGCCCCTTCTCCCATAGAATATAAATTCCTTGAGGGTAGAGGGAGTTTCACTTTTTCTTTGTATTCTCAGTACTGAGCCCAGAATCAGGCATAGAGTAATTGTTTAACAAATGAGTGTTGAGTTGAATTGCACACCAAATAAGTGTCTTATTCTTAACTTTCCTTCATGGCCCAATTCACATGTCATTTCTTTCAGGAAGCTTTCTCTGATGCCCCTCAGCAAGATTTCTCCCACCTCCAAAGCTTCTTACCATTTTGTGCTTCTCTTATGGTACATACCATCTTCTGTCTTTCAGTTCTTTCTGTGCTTATTTTAGCCCTCTACTAGATTATAATCTCATTAAGGACAGAACCCATGTTTCATTCATTTTCGTTTCCTCCACAACACTTATAGTGCCTTACATACAATCCTTCCAGTAGAATGTAAACTCTCTGAGGACAGAGATTGTTTCATTTTTATCTTTACATCTTAAGGGCCTTATGCATAGCAGGAGCTTTAAAATGCTTGTTGAATTGAATTAAACTGAGATCTTTACTGAATCAACAAGGAACACATCATTCTTTCCTTGAAAAACATGTTTTTTTTACTGCCATCCTTATTTCCATGAATTCCAAGACTAAAGTGAATTTAGAATAAAGCAGAAAAAGTTTCCCTAATGAAGAAATTAGGTCTTCCAATTCTGTGTATTTCCCAAAAGAGCCTAGAAATATCGTAGACACACAAAGGTCACAATAAATATTCGCTGACTTATTTACTTTGATTGATGCAAGTTTTTATGTGAAAAATAAGCTCCTAACATCCATCATTTAACATGCTGATAGATGAATTCTTCATATGTCAATAGAGATATGCCTAGCTCAGAATGTTATCCAACATTTCTGACATTTCTACTAGAAGAGGTTTATTAAAGGTTTCTTAGCCAATGCTGGGATAGACTTTTATATTCTTGGGCTGAATATTTCCAAATTCACTTCTGACTTCATCATTTCTTAATTTATACTACTCTTCTTGATGACATAAAATTTTAATCATTTTGATAAAATTTTGGAATTGTTAGATTCCCCATCCTCTATTGAGATAAGACCTACAGATGCTAGTGATTGAGACCACTAATAGATCAGGAGAGAGGTATGATGGTAGAGTGGGAAATGTCCTGGATTTGGAGTCAAATGATAGGTTCAAGTTGCAGTTGAGCTGCTTACTACCTGGATGGCCCTCCTTGTAAGTAAAAATAGAGCATTAGACCACATGACCACTATTGTGCCTTTCTGCCTTAAAGCTATGATCCTATAAGAGATTCCTTCTGGACCAGTCACATTCTGAGAGAAAAAAAAAACCAGAATATTGTGCTAGATCAAGCCAGAGTTCAAAGAAGGAAAGGGAAAATGTACTCTAAAGAGAGTTGTAGTCCTCAGTGAAATGATGGTTTTTCTCATACAACTTCTCCAGTATAATAACCTTTTATGGTGGTACCATGCCTTTCACTACTCTACTGTATCAGTGTGGCCATAGGCTCAGAAAAGAATCCTCTCCATCTGTTCCTCTCCTAAATGATCCCATTTAAAGTTTCCTAGCTAAAGAATGATGATATAGACTGAAGTTACAGGTAGGAAACTCAACAAGGATGATGATTGTCTATGTTTTAGAAGTGTCCTCGGTAGGTGGCAAATGAAAAAGTCAATAGATTCCCTTTTATATGGTCATCATTGTGATCCACTCCCATCCTACTACCTATCCTCCAGTTCTACAAAGGCTCTCAGGAATTTACTGACTCAGGCCCACAGCAAGCTAGTGTGGGAAAACCCTCATTCAATGTACCTCTAGGCAGATGTTCTTCCTTATGTACCATTATTACTGTAGCCATGTGGTTCTACATGCTTATTTCCCATCACATACTCAATCTACTTTGCCTAACTGTTCTCTTTTTGACCTTTAACCCACTCAAAAAAGGCAGCATCTACTCTCTCTCACACATGCACACACACAAATGCTGAGCCCTCACAATGCTAATTTTCAGCCCAAATGGATTTTTAAAGCTGAATTATGAAGCTGTTAAAAGATGTGTAACTATAGCAGCACATATGTCACAACAGATTGCTCATATGCCACTACCCTACCCTCTCCAAAAAAAAAGTTCTCTGGCAAGTAATACTATCAGTAAATGAGTCAGGCACAAGTATTATGAAATGGCAGGGGGGAAATAGCAGTTCCTGTTGGGCTAATGGAACTGCATGGCCTGGAGACAAAATGTTCTCGAAGGTTCTGCTTCTGTGCTCATATGATTCACTTTATGTGGAAGGGTGGAGGGTACACAGTGAAGTTTTTTCATCTGATTATCAGGCTTCTTTCTAGCATCTCCTTAGGCAATGAGAGTTTGAAAAAGATTTTCAAGAAAGTGAAAGATGTGAAAATACACCCAAGATCTGTGATTTCCTCCATGGAATGCCAGTCTCCAACTTACAGTCAGAAAAAGTTGCCCAGATCTTACAGAACTGAAGTGATTGGCCTGTGGTTACACAACCAGTGAGTGTCAGCTGCAACATTTGTAACCAGGTCTTCTGACTCCAGTTCAGCTAGCTGGCACAGCAGATAGAATACTGGGTCTGAAGTCAGGAAAACATCTTTCTGAGTTCAAATCCGGTCTCAGACACTTATTAGTCGTGTGATCTTGGGCAAGTGACTTAATCCTGTTCTCCTACCCTACATTCTTAAATAAGTTTTTACTTCCCTAATATATCTTTCTTCAGTGAAGTCTTATTTTCATTCAAAAGCTGTGATGAAAGGATGGGCTTTGGATTCTCTCCCATATCATGCTGCCCCTGAAGCTGGGAAGAAGCTATAGTGAAATTCTACCACTCTCAACTCTAAACAAACTGACCATAAAGACAAAGACAGCAATATAGGAAGTATGCTAGCTCTGGAGTCAGAAGACCAGTTTTAGAGTTCCTAACCCAGAGTCTTGGAACTTACTTATGGATATAGATGTAGATATATAGACATAGATATAAAGATAGAGATATAGACAGATAAATATATAGAGATAATTAGATCCCAACATAATTGCTTTCCTTGGTAATCTTGTGTATTTTCTTTTATGCATTTAAAAACATCATTCTGAGCTTTCTCGTTCAGCCAGCCAACATGCCAAAAGGGAAGAAGGCCAAGGGGAAGAAGGTGGCTCCAGCCCCTGCTATACTGAAGAAGCAGGAGGCCAAGAAAGTAGTCAATCCTTTGTTTGAGAAGAGTCCCAAGAACTTTGGCATTGGTCAGGACATCCAGCCCAAAAGGGACCTTACTTGATTTGTCAAATGGCCTTGGTACATCAGAATGCAGCGTCAAAGGTCTATCCTTTATAAGCATTTAAAGGTTCTGCCTGCAATTAACCAGTT
The DNA here is from genome assembly GCA_028627135.1 of Pseudochirops cupreus. Classification (NCBI taxonomy): domain Eukaryota; kingdom Metazoa; phylum Chordata; class Mammalia; order Diprotodontia; family Pseudocheiridae; genus Pseudochirops; species Pseudochirops cupreus. Next base: position 6,560 of record JAQQSU010015677.1, read on the forward strand.
ACTCAGGCTTTGGATCATCAGACAGATACTCAACTGTTTAAACTGGCTCACAAGTATAGACCAGAGACAAAGCAAGACAAGAAGCAAATGCTCCTGGCTGGGGCTGAACAAAAGGCTGCAGGCAAAGGAGATGTCTCCACTAAGAGACCACCTGTCCTCAGAGTAGGTGTTAACACTGTTACTACTCTGGTAGAAAACAAGAAAGCACAGTTAGTACTGATTGCACATAACGTGGATCCCACTAAGCTAGTGGTCTTCCTACCTGTCTTGTGTCAAACAATGAGGCTCCTTACTGCATTATCAAAGGTAAAGCAAGACTTGGTCGCTCAGTTCACAGAAAGACCTGCATGAGCATTGCCTTCACACAGGAAAACCCTAAAGATATGGGAGCCCTGGCTAAGCTGGTGGAAGTCATCAAAACCAATTATAATGATAGATATGATGAGATATGTCATCAGTGGGGCAGCAATGTTCTGGATCCAAAAATCAGTGGCTCATATTGCCAAGCTGGAAAAGGCAAAAGCTAAGGAACTTGCGACCAAATTGGGTTAAATGTATATTTGATTTTTCTCTATGTAAAAATAAATTTTAAAAAAAACACATCATTCTGAGAAGGGGTTCATAAATTTCACCAGAATGTCAAAGGTAGTGAAAGGTTAAGAACAAAAAAGTTTGAGAACTTTTAATGTAGGCTAACCTCTAACCTAGATTAGATAGATGGTCTCTAAAATTTCTTCTAGATCTGTATTCTTTTAATCATCAATGACCTGGGGTTAGATCTTTGCAGAAAAATCACTAAGGCTTAATGATTATTTAAAAAAAAACCCACTCCCCATGTGGCGGCTATGCAGCACAGTGAATAGAGCACTGACCCTGGAGTCAGGAGGACCTGATTTCAAATCCAACCTCAGACACTTAATTAGCACTTACTAGCCACGTGACCTTGGGCAAGTCACTTACTCCTATTTGCCCTCCCTTCCCCCCTCCAAAAAGAGCAAAAAAAAAGGTGAAAAAAACCACTCCTCTCCTAAAAAAAAAAATAAATCAGTTGCTTTTAAGTATTAATGGGATAAAATGCTGCTCCTAAGCCTTTTATTTTAGGCCTCCTACAATTTAGCTCCAATCCACCTATCTTTCCTTTACATCATCTCCTAGAGTCCAATCAGACTTGACTATCTGTTCCCTTGACAAGGCTTACTATCTCTTCATTCCTTGCCAGCTACATTCCTTGGATTCCACCATCTTCATTTTGTCATTTCCCCTATCACTCCAAAAAGCTCTCTACCAGGAAACTCCTGTGGAGACTAAATATGCTTTAGAATTCACACCTCGCCACTATTCATTCTCCTTGCCTCTGCCCCCTCTGACTGGAGGACTGGAGAGCCAGAGGACAGAGCAAAAGAACTCCTCCCAAAGCCTACATTTAAAGAAGGCTCAGAAGCCCAGACAATTCTTAACTTCCCATCAGTTGTTCTCTTTCTGGTTTGACTCCATTATTACCATGGCTCCCATACCTGGGCCTGCTTTTAACTTCTTTTTGTGTATTGTCTTATCCCCTTAGATTGTGGGCAGCTAGGTGGCCCAGTGAATAGAGTCCTGACTTTGGAGTCAGTCTTAAGTGCAAATCCAACCTCAGACACTCACTGGCTCTATGACCTGGGGCAAGTCACTTAACCCTATCTGCCTCAGTTTCTTCATCTGTAAAATGAGCTGGAGAAGGAAACTACAAACCATTCCAGCATCTTTGCCAAGAAAACCCCAAATTTGGCCACAAAGAGTCACAGACATAACTGAACAGCATTAGACTGTAAGCTCCTGGAGGGAAGGGACTACCTTTCTTTTTATTTGTATCCCCTGTACTAAACATAGTTCCTGGAAGATTTTTTCTCTCCCTTCAAAGTTCGGCAAAAGTGCCCCCTTTTCCATAAAGCCTTTTCTGATCCAACAAGCAAAAAATATTTTCTCTTCTGCCTTATATTTTCCTAGAACTCTTTTGTCTAGATATTTCCTTTGCCCCTAATATGCCCTTCATCTTCTTACATATATCTACATATATGTTGTATTCCTTATAGTAGAATATAAGCTCTTGAAGGGCACATAGCTTGTCATTTTTTCATCCTTGTACCTCTAGGACCTTACATGATGCCTTCATAGGATCATAGCAACATAGATTTTGAGTTGGAAGGGACATGGGGTCAACTAATCCAACTTTCTCATTTTACCAATAAGATGACTGAGGCCTAGGAGAGACTTGCCTGAGAGAGGATTTGAACTCAAGCCCTCTGACTCCAGAGTCAATGTTCTTTCTGCTATACCATGTATCTATCAATCTGCTGGACTCAAAAGAACTAAATGAAAACATTGCCTGATTCTATTTATTATCAGTGGGTAATAATATATTTTTCCATGTTCACATGATTAGAAGAAGAGCAGCCATCTGCAACTACAAACAGTTCAATTCTATTTTTATTAGGTCTTTTTTTATTACATTTTCTAACACTTTCAGGTCTCTGAGAATGTCATGGTCAGTTTCTGTTTTTTACATTTTTTAATGTCATGTCTTGAGGCCACTGTCTTATTAAGATCTGGAACACCTGATTACTCATTACTCAGGAAGGTTTCCACCTCTGACTACAATTTTTATGTCATATGTATATTGTGAAAAGAACTACTGGTCTCAGAAAATGCTTCTATAGCTACTGCTATCTCCAGCCCACGATGGTAAGAAACCCTTCCATCTTTAGGCAAGTGCTTCAAAAATTTTTTAGGGGCATTTAAAATAAACTGATGTGTAATTATTTTTTGGCAAAAGGCTTCCAAAAAGCAGCAAATGCTCACAGTCGATTAAACTAACATTTGTTTTGAAGATTCTTTAGAACTGAAGTTCCTTTTCTCTGCTAAACTAGAAACATACACACACACACACACACACACACACACACATCCTAAACCTCCAGCACTATCACTTATTCCAGTACCTGGAAATTTCACAGGTAGAAAATAGAAAATAAAATGAACAGAGGGTCGCAAACTTAATGATTATTCTCACACTTATGGAACAGTTTGGTTTTGGTAGTAGTCACAGTGTATATTCCATTCAATATCCCATCTACCAAGGTTGTCACTTGAAATGTACTCAAAAATTGCACCACCAGTTGCTAAGAATGAGACTATATTTTCTCAAAAAAAAAAAAACAGCAATAAAATCCCCAAAGGCTGTCTCAGTGCATAAAGCTGTGTGGGGGAAGGGGGAGGGACAAAATAAAGGTTTCATAAAATAATTCTTTGCTATCACAAAAAGTGATACTATAAATATTTTGGTGTATATGGAGACTTTTATCCTATCAATGGCATCCTTGGAGGAAAAGCCTAGTAATGGATCTCTGAGTCAAAGAGCATGGACATTTTAGTCACTTTATTTGCATAATTCCAAACTGACTCATAAAATGGTTATATTTATTCATCAACAATGCATTGTGTGCCTATCTTCCCACAGTCCTTCCAACATTGCAAATTGACATCTTTGACAATTTGCAGGGTATAAGGCAAAACCTGAAGGCTGGTCTGATGTGCATTTCTCTTATTATTAGCAAATTAGCTAATTGCTAATTAGTGATTAGCCGATTGCTATTTTTTTAAATTAACTTTTGTTTATTTTTAGTTTACATCATTGATTTCCACAAGATTTTTAGCTACAAAATTTCTCCCCATCTTTCCCCTACCACCCCCCCAAAACAAGGATCCCGCTGTATACCCCTCTCCCAATCTGCTCTCTTTTGTATCCTCCCCCATCACTCCTCCGACTTTCTTGTAGAGCAAGATGGATCTCCCTATCCCAGTGCCTGTATATCTAATTTCCCAGTTGCATGTAAATAATAGTAATAATTGTATGTATATATGTATATATATAGATATATAGATATATCTCTCTATATATTTTAACATATGATTTTACAACTTTAAAATCTAAATTCATTTCCCTTCCTCCCTTGTCACCCACCCCCACTGGAAAGACAAGAAATTCAATACAGGCCGTACATGTGTAGTTACACAGAACATCTCCACAATGGACATATTGTAAAACACTGACAATATTTCCCTCCTTTCTATCTTGCCCTCAACTTGTTCTATTCTCTAGTTTGTCCCTGTCCCTTTACAAAAGTGTGAGCTTCTAATAATCCTCCCCCCCCAATATCTCCCCTCTCATCCCCTTCCCCCCAACTCTCCTGTAGGCTAAGATACCCATTTTAGAGTGTATGTCATTCCCTGCCTAAGCCAAATTCAATAAGAGTCAGGTTGACCCATTCCCTTTTTGCCTTCCTGTTCTTCCCCTCCATTGTAACAATTATCCCTTGCCTCTTCTATATGAAATGATTGATCCCATTCTGTCTCTCCCTGTCTCCTCTCATTCTAATCCTCTCCCACCTCTTAATTTCACCTTTTAAAGTATCATCCCTTCCTATTCAATTGATCCTGTGCCCTCTGTCTATGTACACATATATATACACTCCCATATGTATTCATATGCATATGTACCCTTCTATATAGACACATGTGT
>JAQQSU010015678.1:0-11117 GCA_028627135.1 Pseudochirops cupreus
AGACTGCTTATCTCCCCCTTTCACAAATCCCATTCACAGCTGCCGCTAATCTGCTCACCTGAAGCTTCTCAGCTCGTCCTGTCCAGCCGCCCCCGGGGCACAGCCGCGGCTTCAGGCCAGGCTGGTTTCGGTTCCCAGTGCTGATACGGTTCCTCGTAGCCGAGCTGACTTTAGTGGGAAGTATCTTTGTGTGCGTTTTGGAGTTCCAGGATTGGTTTAGAGTCCTATTTTATGGGTATTTTGGGGTGGCTCTGTGAGAGCTGCGATGTGTTGCTGCTTCTACGCTGCCATCTTGGCTCCGCCCCCCAGGATACAATGTATTTCAAAGAAGAATGAAGGTCAGGATGCAGTCTAAGGAGACATAGCCTACAAACTTGAGTTTAACCATACATGAAAAAAAAAGATGGATATTCAATAATCAAGAGGGGTTTGAAAGACTTTTGGAAAGAAAACAAGAACTGAAGAGATTATTTGTTTCTTGAACACCTCAAACAACAGAAATGCAGAAGGAATGAAGAAAGGCAATAGGCAAGGACAGCAGCTGAGTGAAAAGAGAGACCAGTAAGAGACTTTTAAATGTACAAAAGGAGACAGGGATGAGGGCAGAAACCTAGTAGAGGTAACAGTGAAGAAATAAATAGGTTTATTAAAGACAGAATTTTGTCACACTCCACGTACAGGTAAATCAACATTTTGGGTGACTTCATGCAACTTGGGAGGGCACATGAAGGGCAGGGTGGAGTAAAAGGATAAGGAAGATGGGAAGGAGTGTTTGATGTGCTAAGGCTAAATCAAGGGTTAGCAGTGAGAGCTAGGTGACATCTTTGGTTTCAGAAAGATTAGAACATATGGTAGAGTAGGTGAGGATGAGGGGGGACTACAAAGGGGAAAAGGAAGGAGGCTTTAGTTTGATGGTAGGAAGAGATTCTGCTGATGAATGCCCCTGAGAAAGATAATCTATGAAAGGGAGGTGTAGACCTTACAGTGGATGTGGCCTGGAGGAATCTGGCAATTGAAAAGTCTATTCAACTTGTATCTGGAGGAGGAGAATTGAAATCATGGGCAAATACACAGGCAAATGTGGAGGGAGAAAAGATAATTAAGGGAAGAGGAGTAATCTGAAAATCATGGACATGGTCCAGAAGAAGTCAGTATCCTCTCTGACACATTCATTAATTAGCATTATTCAAGGAATGAGGAACATTGGAAAGAGGGAATACATGAAGCAAGTCCTAAAGGCAATGGCAGAAACCACCTAGGGCAGAGAGAATAGAATGGATGCTTTGGAAGCTTTGATTACATGAGAAATAGAGAAAAGAGATACAAGATAATTAAAGTGGATATGAATGAGGGACTAGAATAGTCAGAATGAGAGAATGGATGATGAAAGGAGTAAAAGATATTATTTTTGGAAAGGGGAATAAAAAAATAAAATTTGGAATCTAAATGAAGTCTCAGACCCAAGATGGTAGAGAGAAGTCAGAAGCCTAAGTTCTCCCCAGTTTCCCTAAAAAATAATGTTAAATAAAACCTCTAAAAGAAATCTAGAGTGACAGACTCCACAAAAAGACAGAATGAGAAAATTTTCTAGCCCAAGAAGGATTTGAGGAAAAGTCTGTCTCATTTGGGTAAAAGGGGAGCAAAGACCAGTATAAGCAATGTCTGGGCAAGTAAGAGACAGGCTCTTAACCAAAGCACAGATCAGTTACTGAGGGCCTACAATCCTGGCTTGGCAGGCCAATGACACAGCAGACCAGCTGTGAGACTTTCAGCCCCAGTACAGAAGTCAAATTGCCAGCTATAGAACCCAGGACATAACAGGCACAACTAGGCTGGGCCACCCCAGCACAGGGAGCAAGCTGCCAGCACTTCAGGCTCCAGAGCAAAAAACCTGTAACCAAGTCACTGGTCCCAAGCACAGTACCTCTGTGCCCCAGGAACAGAACTCAACTTTTTAAAAGTGAGCCAAAACAAACAAAAAACCAACAGAAATAAGCTCTAACTATAGAAAGCTATTACAGCTACCAGGAAGATCCAAACACCAACTCAGAAGAGGACAATAATGTCAAAATGCTTATATGCAAAACCTCAAAGGGAAATATGAATTTGTCTCAAGCCCAAAAAGCCTTCTTAGAAGAGTGAAAAAAAAGGAATCCAAAAGTCAAATAAGAGAGGAAGAAGAAAAATTGGGAAAAGAAATGAGAGGTGTGTAAGGGAGAATCAACAGCTTGGAAAAGGAAGGACAAAAATCGACTGAAAAAAACAATTCCTTAAAAAATACAGTTCGCCAAATGGGAAAAAAGATCCACTGCAGAAAATAGCTCTTTAATCAGTAGAATCAGCCAAATGGAATGAGGAGGTATAAAAGCTAAATAATTTCTTTAAAATTAAAATTGGGCAAGTGGAAACTAATGATTATGAGACATCAAAAATCAGTCAAACAAAATCAAAAGAATGAAATAATAGAAAAAAATGTAAAATACCTTATTGGAAAAATAACTGACCTGGAAAATAGATCCAGGAAAGAAAATTTAAGAATTATTGGACTACCTGAAAGCCATAATAAAAAAAGGAACCTGGACAGTATCTTTCAAGAAATCATCAAGGGTAACTGCCTTGATAGCCTACAACCAGAATATAAAATAGTCAATGAAAGCATCCACTGATCATTTCCTAAAAGAGATGCTAAAATGAAAACTCCAAGAAGTATTGTAGCCAGATTCCAGAATTATCAGGTCAAGGAGAAAATACTGAAAGCAGCCAGAAAGAAACAATTAAAATATCACAGAGTCACAGTCAGGAATATACACCACTCAGCAATTTCTACATTAAAGTATGAGATGGTTTGGAATGTGATATTCAGGAAGGCAAAGAAGCCTGGATTACAACCAACAATCAACTATCCAGCAAAATTGAGCTAGAATGACAGACTCCCCACAGGGGAAAAGATGGATATTCAATGACATAGGGGACTTTCAAACTTTCCTGATGAAAAGGCTAGAGATGAACAGAAAATTCACTCCTCAAACACAAGATTCAAGAGAAGCATAAAAAGGTAAACACAAAGAAAAAAAAGGTATTCAAAAATATTAAGCTGTTTACATGCCTACACAGGAAAATTATACTTGTAACTCTTGAGAACTGTGTCTGTATTAGGACAGTTAGAAAGAGTATAGATAGACAGATCATTTGACTTTTATTTTACTGATACAAAAAAATAAAGGGTGAAAGAAAGGACTGTACTGGGAGAAGAGGAAAAGGAGAGAAAGAATAGGGTAAATTATATCACATGAACAGGTGCAGAAGACCTATTTTAGTAGAGGGGGAAAAGGATGGGGTGAGCATTGTTTGAACCATACTGTTATAGGATTTGGCTCAAAAAGGGATTAACATACACACTCAGTTGAGTTTAGGAATTTATCTTGCCATATAGGGAAGTAGGAAGAGAAAGGTAAAAGAAAAGGGAAAGGAGGGGGGCTGATAGAAGGGAGGGCAAAGTAGGAGGGGAAATGGGAAAGAAAAAAGAAAGGCTGATAGAAGGGAGGGCAGATTGAAGGAGGTGGTGGTCAGAAGCAAAACTCTGGTGAGGAGGGACAGGTTGAAGAGAGAAAAAAATATATAAACAGAATGGGAGGGGATAGAATTGGATGGAGAAAAATACACAATTAGTAATCATAGCTGTGAATGTGAAAGGGATGAATTCTCCCTTAAAATGGAAGTAGATAACAGAGCGGGTTAAAAAAAAATTGAAGCAGGGAGATACAAACAGAGTAAAGGAAAAAGCCTAAAGCAAAATATAATATGCTTCCACTGAAGTTAAAAAAGAAACACACACACAAAAAGGAGTAGTGATCCTGATCTCAGACAAAGCAAAAGTAAAAAGAGATCTAATTAAAAGAGATAAGGAAATAAATTACATTTTGCTAAAATGTACCACAGACAATGAAGCAATATCAATATTAAATATATATGCACCAAGCTATATAGGATCCAAGATCATAAAGGAGAAGTTAAGTGACTTACAGGAAGAAAAAGATAGCAAAACAATGCTAGTGGGGACCTCAACCTCCTCCTCTCAGAACTAGATAAATCTTATCACAAAATTTAAAAAAAAGAAATTGATGAGGTGAAAAGATTTTTTAAAAAGTTAAATATGATAGACCTCTGAAGAAAATTAAATGGGGATAGAAAGAATGACCTTTTACTCAGTAGTACATGTTACCTACACAACAACTGATCATGTATTAGGGATTAAAAATCTCGCAATCCAATGCATAAAGGCAGAAATATTACATCCATCCTGCTCAGATCATTATGCAATAAAAATGATGTGTAATAAAGGACCATGGAAAGACAGCCCAAAAATTAATTGTAAATTAAATAATCCAATCCTAAAGAATGAGTGGGTCAAAAAACAAATCATACAAATAATCAATTATTTCATCAAAGAGAATGAAAATAATGAGATAATATACTAAAATTTATGGGATGCAGCCAAAGCACTACTTAGGGGAAATTTTATATATCTAAATCCTTACATGAACAAAATAGAGAAAGAACAGATCAATGAACTGGGAGTGCAACGAAAAGAGCTATAAAAGGAATCAATTAAAAGTCCCTAATTAAATACAAAATTAGAAATACTGAAATTCAAAGGAGAGATTAACAAAACTAAAAGTAAGAAAACTTAAATTAATAAATAAAACTAAGAGCTGATTTTATATAAAAAAACAATGAAACAGATATGCCTTTGGTTAATTTGATTTAAAAAAAGAAAGAAGAAAACCAAATCACCAGTATCAAAAATGAAAAGGGTGAAAAAACCATCAATGAAGAGGAAATGAAAGTAATAATTAGGAACTATTTTGCCCAACTGCATGGCAATAAATCTGAAAATATAAGTGAAATGAATGAATAATTACAAAAATGTTAAATGCCTAGATTAACAGAAGAGGAAATAAAATACTCAACTCTATTTTAGAAAAAAAAAGAAAGAAATTGAGCAAGCCATCAATGAACTCCATAGGAAAAAATCTCCAAGTCCAGATGGATAACAAGTGAATTCTACCAAACATTTAAAAATCAATTAATTCCCATACTATATAAAGTTTTTGGGGGAAATAGACAAAGAAGCAGTCCTACCAAATTATTTTTATGACATGAATATTGGTGCTGATACCCAAACCAGGAAAAACTGAAACAGAGAAAGAAAATTATAGATCAATTTATCTAATGAATATTGATGCAAAAATTTTAAATAATATATTAGCAAAAAGATTACAGCAAATTATCACCAGGATAATATACTATGACCAGGTGGGATTTATGCCAAGAATGCAAGGCTGGTTCATTTTTGAAAAAAGCTATCAGCATAATTGATCATTTAAATACTAAAACTCATGGAAGTCATAAGATTATATCAATTGATGCAGAAAAAAGCTATTGACAAAATACAATATCCAGTCCTATTAAAACAATAGAGAGCATAGGAATAAATGGATTTTTCCCTTAAAATGATAAATAGTATCTATCTAAAACCATCAGCAAGAGTTATATGTAATGAGGATAAGCTAGAAGCTTTCCCAATAAGATCAGATGTGAAACAAGAATGCCCATTTTCACCATTGTTATCCAATATTATAGTATAAAAGTTAGCTTTAAAGTAGAGTTTGAATGCAGATTGAAGCAAGCTACTTGCACTCTCTCCTTTGTGTTTTGTTTTGTTTCATTCCTTCTTTCTTGTTGTTCACTCCATTGATTATAATCCTTTTCTACAACTTTACTAATGCTTAAAGTGAAGGTATTAATAGAACCTATATCTGATTGCATGCTGCCATGGTGGGGGGGAGGAGGGAGAGAAAATTTGGAACTCAAGTGATTGTGGAACTGAATGTTGTAAACTAGAAATAAATAAATATTTTTTTAAAAAAAGAAAAGTTAACTTTAGCAGTAAGAGAAGAAAAAATTTTCGAAGGAATTAGAATAGGTGATAAGGAAACAAAACTATCACTCTGTAGGTGGTATGATGTTACGTTGAGAGAATCCTGGAGAATTAACTAAAAAACTGAAACAACAAAGAACATTAGCAAAGTAGCAGGACATAAAATAAACCCATGAAAATCATTATCATTTCTTTATATGACCAACAAAGCCAAGCAGCAAGAGATAAAAAGAGAAATTCAATTTAAAATATCTGCAGACAATATAAAATATTTGGGAATCTATTTGCCAAGACAAATCCTGGACGTACATGAACACGATTACAAATCACTTTTCACACAATTAACGTCAGATCTAAACAACTGAAAAAGAAAAAAAAACAGTTGCTCATGGGTAGTCCTAGCTAATATAATAAAATAGCAATTCTACTTAATTTAATGTACTTATTCAGGTCCACACCAATCAAACTACCAAAAATTATTTTATAGAGATAGAAAAGGTGATAGCAAAATTCACTGAGAAGAACAAAAGGCCAAGACTACCATCAAAAATATGTAGAATATAATGAAAAAAATTGCAAAGGAAAGTGGCCCAGGTATATCCTTTCTAAAACTATATTATAAAGTAACAATCATCAAAACTACTTGGTACTTGCCAAGAAAAAGAGTGGTGGGACAGTGGAATAGGTTAGGCACACAGGACACAGTAGTCAATGACTATAGTAATCTGTTTGATAAACCCAAAAACTTTCAGCTTCTGGGATAAGGAACACTATTCAACAAAAACTGCTGGGAAAACAAAAAATAGTATGGAAGCAACTAGGCATAGACAAACATCTCATACCATATACCAAATAAGGTCAAAATAGGTACATGATTTAGAAATAAAGGGCAATACCAGAAGCAAATTAGGAGAGCAAGAAATAGTTACCTGTCAGATCTATGGAGAAGGGAAAAAATTATAACCAAACAAGAGAGAATATCATGACATGCTAGATGGATAAGTTTGATCATATTAAATTAAAAAGATTTTGTACAAAGCCAATACAACCAAGAGTAGAAGAGAAGCAGAAAGCTGGGAAATAGCCAGTGTCTCTGATAAAGGCCTCATTTCTCAAATATATAGAGAATTGAGTCTAATTTTTAAGAATACAAGTCATTAGGGCTGGCTAGGTGGCACAGTGAATACAGCACCAACCTAGAATCAGGAGGACCTGAGTTCAAAACCAGCCTCAGACACTTAACACTCACTAGCTGTGTGACTTGGGGCAAGTAACTTAACCCCAATTGCCTTGGGTTCCCCCTTCCAAAAAAAAAAAAGAATACAAGTCCTTTGACCAATTGATAAATGGTCAAAGTATATGAGCAGGCAGTTTTCAGAGGAAGAAAATAAAGCTATCTGTAGTCATATGATGAAATGCTCTAAATCACTATTGATTAGAGAAATACATATTAAAAAAAAAAAAAACTCTGAGCTACCACACCACACTTCTCAGACTGGTTAAAATGACAAAACAAGAAAATGATAAATGTTGGAGAAGATGTGGGAAAATTGGAACACTGATGTCGGTGGAATTGTGAAATGATCCAACCATTCTGGAGAACAATTTGGAACTATGCCCAAAGGGTAACCAAACGGCGTGTACCTTTGATCCAGCAATACCACTACTAAGTCTGTATCCCAAAGAGATTAGAAGAAAAAAAAGGTGGGAAAGGACTCACATGTACAAAGATATTTATAGCGACTCTTTTTGTGGTGGCAAAGAATTAGAAATTGAGGGGAAGCACATCAGTTGAAGAATAGCTAAGCAAGTTGTGGGATATGATTGAGTGGAGTGCTATTGTGCGATTCAATAATGAAGGGGGTGGTTTCAGAAAAAAAATATGTGAAAAGACATATAAACTTATACAAAGTGAAATGAGCACAACAGGAGATCATTTTATACAGTAACAACAACATTGTAACGATGGTCAATTGGGGAATGGCAGAACAATTTGAGGTATATGAATGTAATGAAATACTATTGTGCTATAAGAAATGATGAACAAGGAGACTTCAGGAAAACCTGGAAAAACTTATATGAATTGATGCTGAGTGAATTAAGCAAAATAACGAGAACATTATATAGTGACATTGTGTGATGACCAGTTTTGATAGACTTAGCTCTTCTTGACAATACAATGACATAAGACAGTTCCAAGAGATTCATAATGGGGAATGCTATCCACATCGAGAGAAAGAAGTATGGAGTCTGAATGCATATTGAAGCATATTATTTTTCCTTTTTTTCTCTCATGTTTTTTCTCTTTTGTTCTGATTATTTTTTTGCAACATGACTAATGTGGAATTATGTTTAACATAATTCTACATGTATAGTCTATATCAGATTGTATGTCATCTTGGCAAAGGAAAAAATTTAGAACTCAAAATGTTATAAAATCTTGAAAACAAACATACAAACACATAAATAGATAAATAAATTAATGATTAGAAGTTTCAAAGAATTCTCCTGTGAATTCATCAGCATCAGGACTTCTACTCACCACTCCATCTCCTGCTTCCTTTGGAAGCTCCTTTATAACAAGGTGAATTTCCTTTCCTGACACTAGATTGTTTAACACATCAATTTTTTATGACAATTTGTGTATTTTGTTTTTGAAGGTATTCTATTTCTATTGTGTCATCTGTTTCGTTAGCATATAACAGTGCATAATATGTTCTGATTATTTTTACTTCTTCTGGGTTTGCTATAAGTTAATCTTGCTCTTTTGATATTTTATTGATTTAATTTTTACTCTTTTTAATCAGATTAGCTAAGAGATTTCTTTTTTTTAATCTTCCTCAAAAAGCAGGTTTTAGGTTTATTCATTCTCTCATTTTTATATTTTAATTTATCTAGTTCTCCTTTAAATTTTAATAGCTTTCCTTTGGCATTTATTTTAGATTTGTTTATTCATTGGCTTTACATTTTTAAAAAAATACTCATTCACCTCATTAATCCTCTTATTCTATTTTGTTAATGTATGTTGATAAGGATATGATTTCCCTTACCCTCCCAGAGGACTACTTTAGCTACAATCCAAAAATTCTGGTAAATTTTTTTGTCATCATCATCATCATCATTTGATTTTCCATACTTAATTAGCAGAGGCTGGTTTGGGGAGTTAGGGTTTTTTTTTTGTTTGTTTTCTGTTTTGTTTTGTTTTTTCCCCCTTTGAGGCTTTGCTTGTTGCTGTGTTCACATGGTTGTCTTTTTCTGAGATTGTTATTGGTCTTCCTTGCCACAAAAGTAGTTTTTATAATCAAGACCTTTTTTGTTGTTTGCCCAGTTTCCCAACTAATATCTTTACTTCAAAATTTATGTTAAGTTGGACTCTACTCACCTGGGACTAGGAAGGCATTGTCCTAAACTTTAGGCTTTTTTGTATTTCTCTTTTCAGAATTTATTCTGGGTGTTCTGTATGTTGCTTATTTATTATTGGGTACTTCCAAGGTCATGTGATCTGGGGAGAGGTATGGTCATTGCCTTCCTAGTCTGCTTTCTGATCTTTACTCAGAAAGGGACCCTGTTCCCCCACAGCTACAAATGCTAGTGATTAGCCCTGGTCATCTGTTTTCTTGCAGCTGCATATACTAATACTCCTCTCTGCTTTGGAACTTTGACCAGGGTTTCTACTTCCTTTTGACCAAGGTTTCTACTTCCTTTTGACCAATTACAAGCACTTCTCCCCACCCTAGAGCCATAACCCAGAACTGCACATAGGCATTAGAGTTAGATCAATACCAAATGAAATAAGACTCAGCAAAAAGTCTGTAATCTCTTTCTGACCAATTCCATTCCTTTACCATCCCTGGGCATAAGAACTTGCCAAACTGCTGTTGGAGCTTTTGAAGTTACCTTCAAGGCTAACTGTTGATGCTACTTGTGCTCTCTGCCCCCCACCTAGATGTGACAGACCTACCCTACAAATCTCCTAAATTTTCTTAGTTTGGAAATATGTCTCACCCTGAGATTTTTTTTTTTGTCTCTGCCACTACAAAATTTGATTTGAGATGCTATTTTAAAGTTGTTTGGAAGATAATGGTGGGAAAGTTCTCTTGGGTTGCTATGTATGTTCTGCCCCCTTTAGCTCTCTCTTAATTAATTTTTTTTAGATTATTCATGTATAGTCATATTAATCATATTTCCCCACTAGTGATGTTGTGAAATTAGAATCAAAACAAAAGGGGAAAAACGTCTTAAAGAAAAATACCCCTTACACAAAAAAATAGAGAAAATAGTACGCTTTCATCTGCATTCAAACTCTATAGTTATTTCTCTGGATGTGGATTGCATTTTCATCATGGGTCTTTTGTAATTGTCTTATGTAGTTGTATTACTGAGAAGAGCTAAGTCTATCAAAATTAGTTATCACACAATGTTATATAACGCTCTTCTGGTTCTGCTCACTCCACTCAGCATCAGTTTGTGGAAGTCTTTCCAGCTCTTTCTGAAATCTGCCTGCTCATTATTTCTTACAACACAATAGTATTCCTTTACATTCATATACCACAACTTGTTCAGCCATTCCCCAGTTGACAGTCATCCCACCTCGATTTCCAATTCTTTGCCACCACAAAAAAAGCTGCTATAAATATTTTTGTACATGTGAGTCCCTTTCTTTTTTTTTTTTATCTCTTTGGGATATAGACCTAATACTGGTATTGCTAGAAGAAAGGGTATGCACAGTTTGGTTACCTTTTGAGCATAGTTCCAATTTACTCTCCAGAATGGTTGGATCATTTCACAACTCCACCAATAACTCATTAGTGTTCCAATTATCCCACATTTCTAACATTTATCATTTTCTTGTTTTGTGATGTTAACCAGTCTGAGAGGTATGATGTGGTACCTCAGAGTTGTTTTAATTTGCATTCTCTAATCAATACTGATTTAGAGCATTTTTTTCATGTAACTATAGACAGTTTTTGTTTTCTTCCCCTGAAAATTGCCTGTTCATGTCCATTGATCATCTATGAACTGGGGGGAAAACTTGCATTCTTTTTTATTTTTTTTATTTTTTTTTAAATTTTATTTTAGTTTGCATCATTCATTTACACAAGATTTTGAGTTACATGTTTTCTCCCCCTCTTTCCCCCACCCACTGCCCCAAAACAGCCATCCCAGTGTGTCCCCC
>JAQQSU010015679.1:0-11117 GCA_028627135.1 Pseudochirops cupreus
CTGGCGGGGCGACTTCAGCTCAGATTGAGATGAACAAGAAGCGAGAGGCTGAATTCCAGAAGATGCGCAGGGACCTTGAAGAGGCCACCCTGCAGCATGAAGCCACAGCGGCCACTCTGCGGAAGAAGCACGCGGACAGTGTGGCTGAGCTTGGGGAACAAATCGACAACCTGCAGAGGGTCAAGCAGAAGCTGGAGAAGGAGAAGAGTGAATTGAAAATGGAGATTGATGACCTTTCCAGTAACATGGAGACTGTCTCTAAAGCCAAGGTACTGTGGTCCACTGTACGATCATCCCTTCCTATTTGTTTGCAAGGAAAAATCGAAAACAAAAGTCTGTTGTTTTTTTTTTTACCATACTGAGTATTAAATCTTTTAGGAATATAAGATTCAAAGTTAGAAGAGACCTTAGAGACCATCTAGTCCAACATGCTCATTTGGCACATGAGAAAAATATTGATTTTACTGACTGTATCTTGCTAGTATGAAGAAGAAGAAACTAAGGGGGAGCTCCCAGTTGGCTAGTGCTTCACAGAAGATAAATCATTATCTTTAACAGTGAAGGTCATTGTTTATGTATCTTAATTAGAATTACTTTGTTAGAAAGGGTTACATTCAGTCTTCCCACTTATTGAGTTTATCGATACAAAATTACTCTGTTTTTTTTTAGTCTATGTGTAAGGTATGATGGTGAAATAAGCCTCACGTGAAAATAATTCACATGACTTTAGGCACCTCTCTTATAATACATATTTTTAGTGATGCTAAAAGTGTAAATCAGCTTTGAATTTTCCTTTATTTCAGACTTACAAATTAAATTATAATTTCTTTTTGGGGGGGGCATGGGGATTCTTTATTTTATAGGCAAATCTTGAAAAAATGTGCCGCACCCTGGAAGACCAGCTTAGTGAAGTAAAAACCAAGGAGGAAGAGCAACAACGTCTGATCAATGACCTGTCAGCTCAAAGGGCACGCTTACACACAGAATCAGGTAATTACAGACCCAACATCTGTGTAAAGTGTTCTGGACTTCTTATCATCAGAGGAACTGGGTTCTGGCTCAGCCACCTATATAATCTTGGGCAAGTTACTTATACTCTCTGGGCCTCATTTTCTTCAACTCTAAAATAAGAGAGTTAAATTTAGGGCTTCCTAAATCCTAACCTGTGATCTTTCTGAAGATGTTATAGAAAGGGAAGAAAATACCTCCTTTCTTTGCTGTTTCTATCAAATACCAAATACCACTCAGTCAGCTCTGCAACTAATTGCTCCACGTTCTTCAAATTAAACTTGATGGTAAAATATGAAGCTTATATAACTGACAAATGCTCTCTGTAATCAACTGATCAAAAGCATTTAGTAAGGGCCTACTATGTGTCAGATATTGTACTTGGGATACAACTACAAAAGTGAGACAGTCCCTGTACCCAAGAAGTTCATGTTCTACTAGACTAGGGGGAGAGGGTGTACTCAGATTTTTTTAAAATACAGTAAATAAATGAAATAAATATGCAAGTGACTGGGGATAGGAAGGTGTCATTAATAACTGGGGGATCAAAAAAAGCTTCTTGAAGAAGTTAGAATTTGAGGTGAACCTTAAAAGGAGATACAGGTTCCAAGAGCAACATGGGGGCAAAAACTCTGCAAAGACACGAAGATGTGTGAACAGTATATGCAATGTGAAACTTTTTATTATCTCATGCAAGGTAGGAAAAACAGACCCTTAGAAATTAAATAATGTCAGCAGACCTTTAAAGAAGTAAGTCTATTATTCCAAATCTCCCAACATCAAAACAAGTACACAACGACAAAGCAAGAATACAAATTTCCTTCACAAGAAGTGTAATGGTGGGAAAAAAAACAACCTGCTTTATTTAATGTTAATATGATTCTGTTTCACATGATACCTTCTCCTGGGTAGAAGTATTAAATTTCTCATATGTTGGGCTTCTGCAGGTGAATTTTCACGTCAGCTTGATGAGAAAGACTCATTAGTTTCTCAGCTGTCCAGAGGTAAACAAGCATTTACCCAACAAATTGAGGAACTCAAGAGACAGCTTGAAGAAGAGATTAAGGTGAAAATTTCACTGCTGAGGTTTTAAAATATGCCATCTCATTGAAGCAAATGGGAGGAAAAGTATTGTCCAAGGTAAACATCACAAATCTTATCGTTTGCATAGGCCAAGAATGCTCTGGCCCATGCCCTGCAGTCGTCCCGCCATGACTGTGACTTGTTACGGGAACAATATGAAGAGGAGCAGGAAGCCAAGGCCGAGCTACAAAGGGCAATGTCCAAGGCCAACAGTGAGGTCGCCCAGTGGAGGACCAAATATGAGACAGATGCTATTCAGCGCACAGAGGAACTGGAGGAGGCCAAGTATGGGCTCTTGGTGAAGGGGCAAGAAATGGCAAAGATTAGGAAAACATGTGGAAAATAATAAATGGTTTAGAGCTTGGAAGAGTAAAAAATGTTTTACTATCCATGACTTTGGCAATTCTGTAGCCCCTGGTTTCCTCATCTTTAGAATAGGGGATTAGACTAGGTCATCTCTAGAATCTCTTTCAGTACAATCCTAGGGTCCCCTATACTTTCGGGTGAGACAAGATCAGAGGTCATTAACTGGTCGAATTCACAGCGGAATGTACAAGAAGGCAGTTTGTGGTTACATCTTTCTTTCACAGACATTTCTACAAGGGAGTATCTCAAAATCTGTATCATTCCCACCCTTTCCAGATCTCAATAAAAGCCTTTACCCTCCACATTCACATATGTACAGAATCAAATTTCCACACAAATACAAAGATCTCGGGGCTTGGAAGAAACAAAAGCTTAGCCTTCAAAATAGTGGATTCCATTGTGCTAGATATAAGGAGATAAGAAAGAAATTCTGAGGAACAGATTGTCTTGGGAGAAAATTTTTTAAAACTATTCATTTTGAGAAAAAAAAAGAAAATAAATATTTTAAGAATAGTCTTGTAAAATTAAATTTCATAACTCATTCTTTTCTTGGTCATTCACTTTATGAAACATGGATTTTTCCAGGAAGAAGCTGGCCCAGCGCCTACAGGACGCTGAGGAACACGTAGAAGCTGTGAATTCCAAATGTGCTTCCCTTGAAAAGACCAAGCAGCGGCTGCAGAATGAAGTGGAGGACCTCATGATTGACGTAGAGCGATCCAATGCTGCCTGTGCTGCTCTTGATAAAAAGCAAAAGAATTTTGACAAGGTATTTCATAGAGAAGTTTCTATCTTTTGGGAAATGTGTAAAACACATTGTTCTTGACCACAGAGAATAAGTATTGATTGCTCTTTTAGGTGTTGTCAGAATGGAAACAGAAATATGAGGAAACTCAGGCTGAGCTGGAAGCTTCCCAGAAGGAGTCCCGGGCTCTCAGCACAGAGCTGTTCAAGATGAAGAATGCCTATGAGGAATCCCTGGACCACCTGGAAACCCTGAAGCGCGAGAACAAGAACTTGCAGCGTTAGTGCCTTTCATCTCTTTTAACTCTAAAATGCTAGAGGGAAATCCTTTTCTTTTCTTTTTTAAAATTACTACTCAGTTGATTTTCTGTTTTTGTTTACTAACCAACAGAGGAGATTTCTGACTTAACTGAGCAGATTGCAACAGGGGGAAAGCACATCCATGAACTGGAGAAAATAAAGAAACAAATTGAGCAAGAAAAGGGAGAACTTCAGGCTGCTCTGGAGGAAGCCGAGGTATATGTCAATCAATTAAGCAAACAAGTGATTATTAAACATCTACTTTGTGCCAATTGCTGTGTGATATAGACAAGAAAAAGAGCTGATCCCTACTTTTAAGAAACATGTTATATTAGGATAGAGAAATACAACAAATGCTATTTTTACTCCATCCATTTAATAATCAACTAAAAAAGTTATTGAAACTTAGCTTATCATATTGAAAAAAACAAATCTTTAAGCTGTGCTTCATACATGTCAGAAACAGTCATGATAATTTCCAGAATAATAGAAATAAAATCCCTGCATCAAGACAAATAGAGGGAATAATTGTTTTTTTTAAAAAATCATTGTAATGTTTAGAAGTTCAACTGATTTTTTTTTCCCATTAAGGCTTCGCTTGAGCATGAAGAAGGAAAAATTCTGCGCATCCAACTTGAGTTAAACCAAGTGAAGTCTGAAATTGACAGGAAAATTGCTGAGAAGGATGAAGAAATTGATCAGCTAAAGCGGAATCACCTCAGAGTGGTGGAGTCAATGCAGAGCACACTGGATGCTGAGATCAGAAGCAGGAATGATGCTCTGAGGATAAAGAAGAAAATGGAAGGAGATCTGAATGAAATGGAAATCCAGCTGAACCATGCCAACCGCCAAGCTGCAGAGGCCCTAAAGAATCTGAGGAATACACAAGGTATCCTGAAGGTAAGTCGGGTTACGTGTATAAGATCTTTTATAAAGTCCTCTATGCAGTTTGTGACTTCTTAATTTTAAAATTTTTTAAAGTTAATTAATAAATATGATCTTAAAAATTAATTTGGTGATAACTGGTGGATTTAAGACACAGTTTATTTTATTTGGCTACATTTTCATTTTTCAAAGGTCCTAGAGCCTAAAATTTTAAAAAGGCATTGAGTCTATGTGTACAAGGTGGTTGTCCTAACCAGATTTAATTTAAAATTAAGTTTCTAATTTGTTTCTGTCATACTTGGATTCTAAGTTATAAAAGATTCTAAGTACATAATAGTTTTGTAAAAAATGCTGCACTTTCCTTTGCTTCACTTCAACATGCAAACACAAGATGGTTGAGATGTTCAAAAACTATTATCTTTTGACATATATAGGACACCCAATTGCACTTGGATGATGCCATTAGAGGCCAAGATGACCTTAAGGAGCAGCTGGCGATGGTTGAGCGGAGAGCTAACTTGATGCAAGCTGAGATTGAGGAGTTAAGAGCTTCTCTAGAGCAGACTGAGAGAAGCAGGAAGATAGCTGAACAAGAACTTCTGGATGCCAGCGAGCGTGTACAACTCCTACACACCCAGGTGAGATTCATTGCTATCAGTTGATCAACAAGCATTTATTAAGCACCTAGTACCTAACAGGCTCCGTCCAAGGCATAGGAGATACAAAGACAAAAATTAAATAGCCCCTACCTTTAAGTGGCTCACCTTCTATCAGAGATTAGAAACATTTTCTAAAGATTGGGACAAATTTTAGATCTGATAGGACATAACCTTTGACTTTTTAAAAAATTCTAGAAAGAGTACATAACTGATGTAATAATACCTACCCGAGTTTCAGTGCATTTAGGGATTCCTTATGATTTCAAACTACATGACAGATATTTTGATTAGAATCTGGAGTACTGACTAATTCTAGGAATTGCCTATTTTTAGAAACAAAGAAAAAACCTCTGCCAACCACTCTAAATTCTAAAATTAAAAGAAAAAAAAGATTTTAAAATATAGAGCGAAGTGACTGAAGAAGCTAAGAGGCAAGCTGATAGTTTAGTCCTACTTTGGTCAATGTTTTAAAATGTATGCTTATTATCTCTGGTAAGAGTATTTTTCAATTATATATGTATAGATTAATTTTAATTATATATTATCAAAATTATTAATTGTGCTATATTTTTTAAAAATATTCTAACCAGAACACTAGCCTGATCAACACCAAAAAGAAGCTGGAAACGGATATTACTCAAATCCAGGGTGAGATGGAAGACATGGTTCAGGAAGCCCGGAATGCAGAAGAGAAGGCCAAGAAGGCTATCACTGATGTGAGCAGAAAACACACTGATTTCCCTCCTTGGTCCATTTATGTGACCACCTGATGCTTATAGCTGTCTTTGTTTACTTGCCAACCAGGCAGCCATGATGGCTGAGGAGCTGAAGAAGGAGCAGGACACCAGCGCCCACCTGGAGAGGATGAAGAAGAACATGGAGCAGACAGTGAAGGACTTGCAGCATCGCCTGGATGAGGCCGAGCAGCTGGCCTTGAAAGGAGGAAAGAAGCAGATCCAGAAACTGGAAGCCAGGGTAACTATCCTAAATATTAGATCTTTTCCAACCTATTCTGCTGACTGATTTTAGCAAAAACTGTTGAAAACCAAATCAAATTAAACTTTGTCTTTTTCCAGGTTCGTGAGCTTGAAAATGAGGTTGACAATGAACAGAAACGCAACGTTGAAGTTGTGAAGGGCCTACGTAAACATGAAAGACGAGTGAAGGAACTCACTTATCAGGTAAAGTTATAAACCATTCTATATAACCATATTCTCCCTTCTTTTCTGCATTCCCCACCCCTCCCCATGGAAATGAAAGATAAGAATAACTGTTGAAATGATGAACTTATCTATTCATCTACTCTTTCAGACTGAGGAAGACCGTAAGAATGTTCTCAGGCTTCAGGACCTAGTAGACAAATTACAAACCAAAGTGAAAGCATACAAGAGACAAGCTGAAGAGGCGGTGAGTATAGTTCCTTGGACATCATTTGGCTAAAGCAATTTTTTTTTCTATGGTCTTCCAGCGGTTACCACATGATAATTCCCCACACCCAACAAACTCCAAGAAACTAAGCAGGATATAAAACTGTATTCTTTTTCTTGCCTTGCTGGCAACATTACAGATTTTAAATTTAGGAAGGAAATTCCAAAATAACAAGATGAGGAGGAAGTAGTTAGCTGATGTCCATAGTCCCACATTCTTCATTGCCAACATCCAGCAATATTTTCCTTCATCCCCAAAAAAGAGAATCAGAAATGCAGACTTTTCTTTTTCTGACCAATATGTTTTATATCCTCAGGAGGAACAATCCAATGTCAACCTCTCCAAATTCCGCAAAATCCAGCATGAGCTGGAGGAGGCTGAGGAACGGGCTGACATTGCTGAATCCCAGGTCAACAAACTTCGGGTTAAGAGTCGGGAGGTCCACACAAAGATTATAAGTGAAGAGTAATCACATCCTGATGCTTCAATGTGACTGAAGAAATGAACGTAATGTGAAATTCTTGGTCACTTTACTCTGTAATTATTGTCCACTCTATCTTTAATGTCAAGGTAATAAAACCTAAAGAGAAATTTGAAAACCAAAATTGCATTTGTCTCCTTATAATGATATTACTTCAATAATAATAACTCATCTTTATTTGGCACCTTAAATTTGGAAAGCATTTATATATTATGTCACTTGAACCAGTGACCATGTAATATAAGGGTTATTATCATTCCATTTTACAGATTAATATACTAAGGCTCAGAAAGATTAAGTGACTTGCATAGGGTTACATTACTGGCAAGTACCTGAAGTTTTAAATCCAGGTCTTACTGACTCCAATTCCAATATTCTATCAAATATGCTAATAATAATACATACTGTTGTTTCATGTTGTAGTTCCCTCTTTGCAGACTGTTTCTCAACTCTCCTTCCTCCTAAGAGATGATATAACTTTTATTAAACTAGTTCATACTATCATCTGCCACTCACCACTCAATGTCCAGCACTAAGCGTGGTCGGAGATGTGAATAAGAATGAACCAGGCTATGTGGGTAGTTCAAGGAAGAACCTTGTTTAATTGATTCTTTGGACAAGGTTTTTATAGAGCAATGAGACAAAAGAAAATATAACTCAAGTTTTCTTATCACTATTAGAACAGGACATTTAGGTGATGTATCAATATCCTGGAAGCAGCACAGAATAGATAATCTAATAAGGATTTTAACACCTAGGTGACTAAAATCTTAGGGTAAAGCCTTTGATCTCAAAACCCAAATAACATCTTTTTAAATGCAGTGCATCATAAAGGAAAATTCCAGGAGCAAGCTTTTGAAAGCCACATCTCAAAGGATTCCCTTTAGAGCTAGCTAGATTTTATCTGAGTCCTGAATCAGGCCCCCTTGGCTCCCCACACATCCTGAGATTTTTTTTTCCTTCTCAATGATTTTTTATCACCACTCAGAATTATGAGTCTCAGTGTTTAAAGAGAGTTTAGTAAATTAAGCAGTCAGACAATAAACATTTTTAAGTACTTTCTGTGTGCTAAGCACTGGAGAGTTTAAAAAAAAAAAAGAGGCAAAAGACAGTCCCTGCCCTTAAGGAGATCACAATCTAATTGGGGACCCAACAAGTAAACAAATATGTACAAATAAGGTATAAAAAGGAAAACAGGAAATAATTCAAAGAAAAAAGGCACTGGAATTAAGAGGGCTTGGGAAAGGCTTCCCATAGAAGATGGGATTTCACTTGAGACTTGAAGGAAACCAGGTAAGCCAGTAGATAGAGATGAGGAGGGAGAGTATGGCAAGCATGGAAGACAGCCAGAGAAAATGCCCACAGCCAAGAAATGTAGTATTTTGTTCATGGAGTAGCAAGAAGAATCACTAGATCCAAGAGTAGGCAGTGGTGAGTAAAGTAAAAGAATCTTAGAAAGGTAGGAAGGGCTTTGAATGCCAAACAGAGTATTTTACTTTTTATCCTGGAGGCTATAAGGAGACACTGGAGTTTATTGAGGGGGTAACAAGAGCAGACCTGTGCTTTAGGAACATCAGTTTGGTGGATGAATAAAGGATAAATTGGACTGGGATGAGACTTAAGGCAGGCAGGTCCACCTGAAATCTATTGCAATTAGAACAAGTATAAAGTGATGAATGCCTACCTCAAAGTTTTGGTAGTGTCAGAAGAGAGAAAGAGGCTTATTCAAGAGATGTTACAAAAGTAAAATCCACAGGCCTTGACTATGAATTAGATATTGGGAGTAAGAGAGAGAGAAATCAAAATCAACATCTAGGATGCAAGCCTGATGGACTGGGATGTGGGGCTAAAGTGTTGGCTTGACAATAATTGGGAAGTTAGGAACAGGGGGAGATTTAGAGGGAAAGATAATGAATTGAGTTTGGGGTATGTTTAAGATGTTTACTGGATGTCCAGTTCCAGATGTTGGAAAGGCAGTTGAAGATCTGAGATTGAAGCCTGGCAGACAGAATTGGGCAGGATAGGTAGATTTGAGAATCATTAGCATAGGGATCGTAATTAAATCCATGGAAGCTGATGAGATCAGCAAGTGAAGTAGTACATAGAAAGAAGAGAAGATGACTCAGTATAAAACCCTGTGGGACACCTAGAGCTAGAGGACATGTCCCAGATGAAGATGCAACAAAGCTTACTGAGAAGAAACAGTCTAATAAATAAAAGAACTAAGACAGAGTAAACTTCTGAAAACTGAGAGAGAAGAAAATATCAGGAAGAAGAAGATACTTAATAATGTTAAAGGTCAAGAAGAATGAGGATTGAGAAAAGACCACTGGATTTGGCAACTAATAGATCATTGGTAACATTAGAGAGAATAGTCTTGGTGGAATGATGAGATTAGAAGTCAGATTATAAGAGGCTATGAAAGAGTGAGAAGAGAGCAAATGGAGGCGCTCATAATAGATCACCTTTTCAAAGAGCTTGGCCACAAAGAGCAAAAGAGATATAAGATAATAGTATAGACCGAAGAATCAAGTGAGAATTTTTCTTCTTTTTAGTATGGGGGAGAGATGGGCATATTTATAGGCAATAGGGAAAGAACAAGTAAACAGAGATCAAAGATAAGTGATAGAGTGGAACTATCAAAGTAGGCACTCTGGGAGACAAGGATGAAATTAAATAACATCTTCTAATTCAACTCTCATCTTTTAAACAGTCATTCAAATAGCTCAGAATTACTCCAAAGTCATGAGGAACCAGAAAAAAAATTTTTCCCAAGGGAAAAAAAAATCTCAAAATACAGCCCAAAGTAACATATCTTGCATGGCTTTGCCTAAAAATCAATGGGAAAAAAAAGGCTGACCTCAAAAAAAAAAAAAAAAAGAAATTTGAGACTTTCCTAGAAAAATTAAGCAAGCATAGTTTAGCAGAGCTAAACTTTAAGATGTCCCAAATAAGAGAAATGGCAAAATAAGTATAATTATCAAGGGAAAAACTAATCAAATAAATTCCCTCATTGTTCTAGGCTATTAAAAAAATAAATCAAATTGAGAAGTAAAAAATGAACAAAGGAGGACTATTAAGAAACAATAAAGATCTAATGGAATCTTAAAGAATAGGACAAAAGGAGGAAAAGCTAATTTAAAAAATCTGTAGATTAGATCCTTCAAGAAGACAGTAAAACTGGAAATACTAAATTAGTAACCATAACTATAAATGGAAATGGGATGAAAAAATACATTAAATCCATTTAGAAACAGAATGCAACAATATTTTGCTTACAAGCAATATACTTGAAACACAAAAATTCATATAGAGGAAAATGAAGGGCTAAAGCAAAATCTACTATGCTTCAGGATGAATTAAAAAAAGCAGGGGCAGCAGTCACAATTTCAGATAAAGCTATGTAAGTATAAGTAAAATAAAAAGAGTTAAGCAAGGAAAATACATTAAACTTAAAGGCATTTATATAATTAATAAACATCAATGCTTGATATATATGCACCAAAAATTGAGGTAAAGGACAAAGAAGACCTAACCACCTTATACAAGAGAACATGACTAAAGAGAGCCTGGCCCTGACACAAAAACCCAAATAAAGAACCAGGTTGGAAGATATGAATAAATAGAAGACAACGCATACTGTAAAGAAACTGGGTCAAGAGCTGCCTAAGAGGTAAATCTAGAAGAGAGTGGCTCCACCACAATGACAAGCACAGTCCCAGAGGGAAGAAAATTACTTGACCACAGAAGTAGAAGAAGAAGAAATATGAGAAATTAAGTAAAAGATTTTAAAAAAAAATAGAATCAGAACAAAACCAGGACTCTGGCAAAAGCCATTGGGAGGAGAATAAAGTGCTGAGAACAGAAGGTGGAAAACTTTACCATAGTTAACAGATTCATTGAAAATTAGAAGAAAGTAACAAAACTTGGGGCGGAGCCAAGATGGTGGTGTAGCAGCAGCAACATATCGCAGCTCTCACATAGCCACCCCAAAATACCCATAAAATAGGACTCTAAACCAATCCTAGAACTCCAAAAAGCACACAAAGATACTTCCCACTAAAGTCAGCTCAGCTATGAGGAACCATATCAGCACTGCGAACCAAAACCAGCCTGGCCTGAAGCCATGGCTGTGCCCTGGGGGCGGCTGGACGGGAGGAGCT
>JAQQSU010001568.1:0-14949 GCA_028627135.1 Pseudochirops cupreus
AACACTGATGATATTTCCCTCCTTTCTATCCCGCCCTCCCCTTGTTCTATTCTCTACTTTGTCCGTGTCCTTTTACAGAGGTGTGCACTTCTAACAATCCTCTCCCCCCAATCTGCCCTCCCTTCCATCATCTCCCTTCTCATCCCCTTCTCCCCTACTCTCTGGCAGGGCAAGATACCCAATTTAGAGTGTATTCCCTCCCTAAGCCAAATTCAATGAGACTAAGGTTGACCCATTCCCTTTTTGCCTTCCTGTTCTTCCCCTCCATTGTAACAGTTATCCTTTGACTCTTCTATATGAAAATATTGACACCAATCTGTCTCTCCCTGTCTCTTCTCATTCTATGCCTCTCCCACCTCTTAATTTCACCTTTTAAAATATCCCTTCCTATTCAATTGATCCTGTGCCCTCTCTCTATGTACACATATATACACACACTCCTATATGTATTCATATGCATATATACTCTCCTATATAGACATATGTATATGTATACATACATATACATTAATATTCCCTTCACCTATCTTCATACTGAGAAAAGTTTCATAACTTGCAATTCTCATTTTTCCATGTTGGCATGTAAATACTTCAACTTTGATAAGTTCCTTATGATTTCTTTTCCATGTTTACCTTCTCATGCTTCTTGTGTTTGAATGTCAAATTTTCTATTCAGTTCTGGTTTTTTCCTCAAGAATGCTTGAAAGTCCTCCACCTCATTGAATAACCATATTTTCCCCTGCAACATTATACTCAGTTTTGCTGGGTAGGTGATTCTTGTTTTTAATCCTAGCTCCCTTGATCTCCAGAATATCATATCCTAGGCCCTTTGGTCCCTTAATGTAGAAGCTGCTAGATCCTGGGTTATCCTGATTGTGTTTCCACAGCATTCAAATTGTTTCTTCTTGGCAGCTTGTAATATTTTCTCTTTGATGTGGGAACTCTGGAACCTGACTATAATATTCCTAGGAGTTTTCTTTTTTGAGATCTTTTTCAAGAGGTGATTGGTGAATTCTTTCAAGTTCTGTTTTGCCAGTCAGTTGCTTAACTTTTGGTCTCAGTAGAACTCTGCTTTCAAAGGGGAGAGCTCTGTCCCAATTAGCTGGGGTTTTCACACCTGTCAGAGATATTAGGAGGCCACAGTCTCTGCAGTCCCCCACCAGCTTTGGCTCACTGAAAATGCACCTCAGGATCACCACCCTTAGACCACAATCCCCATCCAGGAAGCTCAAGGCAAGAGCACTTAGCCTCTGAATGATCACTTGGTCACCCTGCAATCTGTAGGCCACAAGCTCAAAAGCAGTCACATTGAGGTGGCTGCAGGGCCATTGCTTCAGACTGTTTCTAGCTCTGGAGACAGCCGGCCAGAGCCTCTCCCCCAAATTTAGCCAAGTTCCACTGATCTTTTCCCTTTTTCCTTGGCTCTTACGGGTTGTAATTCTGGAAACTGCCACAGCTGCATGTGATCTGCTCTCCTGAAAGCTCCAGCTGGGGCTTCTCCTGCATGGCCTGGGGCTAAAACCACATGGGGCTGGGCTCTGCTCCCAGCAAAATGAGATGTGCCCCTTCTGTCCATCTGCCAGGCTGCCTTCAGCTACAGCCTTGTTTCTTTGTCATTTTATAAATTCTGGAGCTCTAAAATTTGTTTAGAGTCATATTTTATAGGTATTTGAGGTGATTGTGGTGGGAGCCATGGAGTTCTCCTGTTTCTAAGCCACCATCTTGACCTCTACCAATCTCTATAACAAATTTGGTCACTATACAGAAGCAATGTATACAGCTATGCCTGATGACTCTGTCTTTATTCTGAAGGTTATTTCTGGCTATAAGTCTCTACTGTATCCTTGCATATAAGGCTCCATCTGATGCCTTGATCCTGGTACTTGAATCCCTGTATTATACTTTATATCTGATCTTCACTTCTTACTACCATACACAGTACTACAGATCCTTTGAGATTTAGACCCTCCTTTACTCTTTCTAGTCATCTACAAGTATTTAGATTCTACCCTCCAATCCCAGCACCCAGGTGGTACCTTTGTTGCCTACTTCTTCATACTGACCAACTGCTAACTTGGACTTTTGGTGCTTATCCTATACCTGAATATTTCCTGCCAGAAACTGCCCTTTTATCCACTACCAGAATCCCCTAGAAGAGAAAGATACCTTTCCCACTCAGATTTTGTTTTGCCTTTCTTTGCTAAGTTAAATTACAGAGGGTATTTCCTAAAAATCAAGACAAAGATGCCTAACCTAACCCTACTTTCTCACTTTCCCCTAAGTAGAACTACTAGTTTAATTAAAAAAAAAAAACAATAATGGTCATTTAGATACTACTATAAGATTTTCAAAGGACTTCATACCCACTGCTTCATTTAATCATCACAACAATCTTATGCCGTAGGTAATATAATTATTGCTATGCCATTGTACAGAAGAGTATATTGTGGCTAGTGTGAAGGGAAGAATCTGAACCCAGTTTTCTTTTTTCTGCTACCTATTGATAGACTGCCCACCACTACCTGCTAATTCTCTTCTATATCTAGATGTTTGAGAGATTTTGTTATTATTCTAAGAGCTAGCTATGACTTGTCCTAGTTAAGTTTTATACAAATTGTTGAACATCTGGAAATGTTAGTCTAAGCAGCATCACTTTGTTAAATGTAAGCCACATTACTGTAAAAATATGGAAAAGTACTATACAAGGCACAGGGTTGTGAAATTCAGGACTGGAAAGAATGTTGGCAAACAGTGGTTTTGACTTTTCAATTTCAAGATGAAGATACTGAGGCACAGATGGAATAATTAACTTGCTCAAGATTATGTAATCAAAAAGCAACAGAACCAGGATTCAAATCTTTATCATTTTATTCCAAATCCAGGGTTCCTCTCATTATAAGAGAGAATAAAAATTTAATGAAGTGATGGCCTTCTTCTATCCTTATGATCAGTCAATAAACACTTATTAATTACCTACTACATTCCAATCACTGCGCTAAGCACCTGACATGCAATGTTTGTGTATATCCCCCCACCAAAAAAAAAAAAATATGAAGGCCACTCAAGTTTATTAATGGAAACTAAATAATACCTGACAAAGTGCATTCTTCACACTCCTTTACACACATTCCTACTCCTGTTAATATACTGAATCTGGGCTTTATGACAGCCCTTGCAGAAAATACATCTGAGTGAAATTGGAACTGACATATTGAATCGTGTATATGCTAGAGTGTAGTCAGGCAGTTATTTGCTTGCCCGTTAATAAAAGTTTATGAAGTGACAGGATAGGAGAAGCAAAGCTGAGAAAGATAAACAGTGTGTGGAAGGAATTCCAACAGGAAGTGGAGAAAACCTTCAAACACACTAAGACTTCAACCTTTCTTAATTTAATGGGAAACTCTTCACCTGAGATATTTAATAATTACTGGAAAACCAAATCAGCTGAAATCCAATAGATTGATCCATATTGAAAGGCTAGAAATTCAGTTTGCAAAAAGGGTTGAAATACGTTTTATTAGACTGTTCAGTATAGTAATGTAAAAATCATTTTATCTGGATAGAGAAAATGTAAGGAAGATTTCACCAACTTGTCAAAATAAAGAGCCAGGACTAGATGTAGGCAAGGTACACAGCCACCCATTTTAATATGCCCTGGAGTCTAGAAAGGAATGTTTTGTTTTGTTTTTTAATTTTTTTTTGTAATTGCATGTGTTTTAAAACCAAAATTCTGATATCCACAAAAATGACCATTTTCTTTCATGATAATCATTAATTCAGTGCCCATTTGCCAAGCACTGTACTTGGCACTGAGGATTTTACAAAGACAGAAGTGAAATGGTTCTTGTCATCAAGGAGCTTACATTCAATTAAAAGGAACAACACACACATGTTGTTATTATACACGAAATAGATATAAAGTGATTTGTGTTGAAAGGGCACAAGCAAAATGGAGAGGGGGACAATACTGCTTATGATCACTTGCTAGATAATGTCTTGCCACAGAAAAAGCTACCATACACAAACAAGGCAACAGATGAAGAAGCAGCCAACAACCTAATGAACAAATAAATATATCATGATGATTCCATTTCTGCTAGGTAGCAGTCCATGTCTAATCCTATTCTTAAATTTTTTGTCAATTGATAAGACTTTCTTAAACTTGTTTTAAGCCAGCAAAGGGTCATTTCTGATACATGTGACCAGCACTACCCTAGGTAAGTAATTTAACCACCTTTAGTCTCATTTTCCTTCTCTGCAAATTAAGGTCAAAGTAGCCAGCCTCTGAGTTCCTTCTCAGCTTTAATCTGTAATCCCATAACCATGTGGCAACTGAAACATACTATATGGAATTAGGATGATCTGAATTTGAGCCTTTCCTCAGACAACTGTGTGGTCCTGGGCAATTCACTTCATGTGTCTCAGGCTCAGTTTCCTCATCTTTAAAGTAAGAGTAATAATAATAGTGCCTGCATCATAGGAATGTTGTGATCATAGAAAGAAATAACATAAGTAAAGTACTCTTTATATGGTGAAGTGCCACATAAATGTTAGCTATTATGAGAGTGGGACTTTTGTAGAGGTAGGTAAGATAAATAAAATAAAAAGATAGAGTTAATAAGATTAAGCAGATGACTAGGTAGAAGAGTGGACAAGTTCTGGCCTAGAGTCAAGAAGACCTGATTTCAAATCCAGCCTCAATCATTTACTAAGTTGTGTGACCTTGGGCAAGGCAATTAACTTTGATCTATTTTAGTTTGCTCATTTGTAAAATGCAGATAATAATAACTCCTACTTCATAGGATTCTGAGGACATAATAATATGACATAATAATTGTTAAGTACTTAACACACAGCCTGACATATACTAGGCACTCAAGAAATGTTTATTCCCTTCCATTCAAAAGGATAATAAAGTAGAGTAAACATTCCAAAATATTACATTTAGTATTTAATGTTATCTATATTTTTCCAGTGACACTATTCATTCTCTTTAATCAGTGGCTTGTCTGTTTATACTATTATACATGTATTTAGGGAATCACATTTGCAGAGATGGTGAAGTTCTGGTGATGGTTCTCATACCTTTGATAGTTCAGGTCAAAAAAGGAATTTATCTTGCTTGTAGAATTAGTCATGCCTCATTACATCATAATAAGCTTCCCTGGGAAATATAAATAACAGAGAGGCAAGATATGGTCTATAGAGCACAGATGAATAAAATTCATGTTAGTACAAAAACACATATCTCTTCAGATGGTTCAATTAATAACTTTGTGAGCTATGCTTGAGAAATAGAGCTATACAGATGTTGTTACATATTGATTACTCATAAAATATTATTTTTTATTATTGACTAAATATATGTTTTCTTCCATCCTATCCCGTCCCCCATTTATTCTGTTTTCTGCTTTGATCCTGCCCCTTTTCAAAAGAGTTTGCTTCTGACTACCCCCTCCTCCAATCTGCACTCCCTTCTATCATCCTCCCTCTTATCTCATCCCCCCCTATTTTCTTGTAGGGCAAGACATTTAATTGAGTGTGTATATTATTGCCTCCTTAAGCTAAATCCAATAAGAGTAAGATTGACTCATTCCTTTCACTTCCCTGCTATTCTCCTCGATTGCAATAGCTTTCTCTTGCCTCTTTTATGTGAGATAATTTACTCTATTCTATCCCTAGCTTTCTCCTCCAAATATATTCCTCTCACACCTCTTAATTTTATTTTTAGATATCTTCCCTTCAAAATTATGTGTTGTTTCTACAATTTGTTCTTTGACTCACTTATTCTTTTGGATCATATTATTTAATTTCCACTTTACTTTTAGTCTATCTTTCCATGACTTTTTATTACGTGCATTTTTTTTTTGCTTCATGGTCTGAAAATAATACATATAATATTTCTTTTTTTTTCTTTTTGGAGAGGGGAAGGCAGGGCAATTGTGTTAAGTGACTTGCCCAAGGTCACATGGCTAGAAAGTGTTAAGTGTCTGAGGCCAGATCTGAACTCAGCTCTTCCTGACTCCAGGATCAGTGCTCTATTCATTGTACCACCTAGCCACCCCACATTTAATATCTCTGCCTTTCTGCATTGGATTGTGAGATTTTTATGCCCTAATGCATGGTCATTTTTTGTGTAAGTACTATATACCACCAAGAAAAAAGGTATATTCCTTTATATCCCAATTGAATTTTGCTCAGGGGTCCATCATATCTAATTTTTCTAAATTTCTATTCCCCTAATTAACTTCTTTCTCATTTTTTTGTGGTTATACTTATCCAGTTCAAATAGGGGAAGGTTGAGACCCCCACTAGCATAGTTTTTCTATGTCTTCCTGCAACTCAGTTAACTTCTTTAAGCATCTGGATGCTATATGACTTGGTGCATACACATTTTATATAGAAATTACTTCATTGTCTGTGGGATCTTTAAGCAAGATGTAGTGTCCTTTCTTATCTCTTTTAATTCAATTTATTTTGCTTTTGCTTTGTCTAAGATTGATTGCTACACTTGTATTTTTAAAAATTATGTATTTTTAGTTTTCAGCATTCACTTCCATATGTTTCACATTTTTCCTCTCCCTTTCTCTCTCCAAGATGGAGATTAGCTCTATGGGCTGATAGGAGCTCTACACATATATTCTTACTAAATGTATCTTCACATTAGTCATGTTGAATAGAAGTATTATGACGAATGGGAAAAGCATGAGAAAGAGAAGGAAAAAACAAACAAACAAAATAAAACAAAACAAAAGAGAAAATAGTCAACTTCATTCTCCTTTCTGACTCCATAGTTCTTTCTCTGGATGTGGCTGGCATTTTCTATAGTGTGTCCTTTGGAATTGTTTTTGTTCCTTGCAACGCTGAGAAGGGTTAAGTCTATCAAAATCAGTCCTTGCACACTGTGCCTGTTACTGTGTACAATGTTATCCTGGTTCTGCTCTCCTCCCTCAGTATCAGTTCTTATAAGTCTTCTCAGGTTTCTCTGAAGTCTACCTGTACATCATTTCTTATAGCACAATAGTATTCCATTATATTAATATACCACAACTTGTTTAGCTTTTCCCCAATTGAAGGGCATCCCCTAGATTTCCAATTCTTGGCCACCACAAAAAAAACAGCTGTATGAATATTTTTGTACATGTGGGTCCTTGCCCCAATTTTATTAAGTATTTGGGATACAGGACTACAAATGGTATTCCTGGGTTAAAGTGTATGTACATTTTTATAGGCTTTTGGGCATAGTTTCAAATTGGTCTTCAGAATGGTTGGATCAGTTCACAGCTCCACCAACAATTAATTAGTACTCCAATTTTCCCACACCTTTTTCAACATTTATCATTTTCCTATGTTAACCAATATGATAGGCATGATGTGGTACTTAAGAGCTGTTTTGATTTGTATATCTTTAATCAATAGTGCTTTATAGCATTTTTTCATACGGCTATAGATCCTTGCTTTTTTTCAAACTTCAGCTGAAATGTAATATATTTTGCTCCAGTCTTTTATTTTTACTCTTTGTGTATCTCTCTGTAAAAAAGAGAGAATCCTAGAAAATCAACTTTTCTTAAAAAAAAACACCATATTTTAGGATTCTGGTTTTTAATATTAGTTAATTTATTTTTAGTTTTCAACAGTCACTTCCATAAGTTGTAAATTTTCACCACCTTCTTCCCCTTCCCCCCAAGATGGAATGTAATCTGATATAAGCTATATATATATATGCATTCTTATCAAACATATCTTCACATTCATCATGTTGTAGAGAAGAATTAGAATGAATGGAATGAAACATGAGGGGAAAAAAACAAAATAAAAAGGAGAGCAAATAGTATTATTTGATTTGCATTCAGTATGACCATTTTTTTGCTGGATATGTATGGAATTTTCCATCATGAGTCTTTTAGAGTTGTCTTAGGACTTTGCATTTCTGAGAAAAGCTAAGTCTATCAAAGTAAGTCATCACATAATGTGGCTATCATGTGTATAATGTTCTCCTGGTTCAGCTCACTTCATTCAGTATCAGTTCATATATATGTCTTTCCAGGTTTTTCTGAAGTCTGCCTGGTCATTTCTTATAGAAAAATGGTATTCCATTATATTCACAAACCACAACTTGTTCAGTCATTCACCAATTAATGGGCATCCCCTCAATTTCCAGTTCCTAGCCACCACAAAAAGAGCAGCTACAAATAGTTTTTGTACACGTGGGTCCTTTTCCCATTTTTATGATCTCTTTAGGATACTGCGCGAGAAGTAGTATTGCTTCATCAAAGGGTATAAACATTTTATAGCCCTTTGGGCATAGTTCCAAATTGCTCTCCAGAATTGCTGTATCAGTTCTAGCAACAATGAATTAATGTTCCAATTTTCCCACATCTTCTCCAACATTTATTATTTTCCTGTTTTGTCATGTTAGCCAATCTCATACATGCTAAATGGTACCTCAGAGTTGTTTTGATTTGCATTCCCCTACAATAGTGATTTAGAGTGTTTTTTCATATAATTATAGATAGCTTTAATGTCTTCATCTGAAAATTGCCTGTTCATATCCTTTGACCATTTGTTTATTGGTGAATTACTTGTATTCTTATGAATTTGATGCAGTTCTATATATATTTTAGAAATAAGGTCTTTATCAGAAACACTGGCTATAAAAATTGTTTCCCAGCTTTCTGTTCCTTCTAATATTGGCTGCATTGGCTTTGTTTGTGCAAACCTTTACAATTTAATATAAAGAAAATTATCCATTTTGAATTTCATCATGTTTGCTATCTCTTGCTTAGTCATAAATCTGTCTGTGCTCCATAAATCTGAAAGGTGAACTATTCCTTGCTCTCCTAACTTGTTTATAGAATCAATCTTTATATCTAAATCATGTACCCATTTGGACTTTACTTTGGTATACAGTATAAGATGTTTGTCTAATCTCAGTTTCTGTCATGCTATTTTCCTGTTTTCCCAGCAGTTTTTGTCAAAAAGTGAATTCTCATCCCAGAAGCTGGAGTCTTTGGGGGTATCAAACAGTTACTACAGCCACGGAATACTGCGTCTTGTGTACCTAACCTATTCCACTGATACACCCCTTTATTTCTTATCCAGGACCAAGTAGTTTTGATGATTGCTTCTTTTTGTCTTTTCAGTCAATATACAGTTTGAGATATGGTATGGAGGTCATCTTCCCTAGCATTTTTTTTTTCGTTAATTCCTTTGATATTCTGGACCTTTTGTTCTTCCAGAAAAATTTTGATATTATTTTTTCTATCTCTATAAAATAATTTTTTGTAATTTGATTGGAATGGCAATGAATAAGTAAATCAATTTAGGTAGAACTGTCATTTTTATTATATTAGTTCAGCCCACCCACAAGCAACTGATATTTTTTTCAATTATTTTGATCTGACTATTTTTGTGAAACGTGTTTTGTAATCGTGTTCATATAGTTCCTGGGTTTGTTTGGCAGATAGATTCTCAAATATTTTATAACGTCTGAAGTAACTTTAAATGGAATTTCTCTTTCTATCTCTAATTGTTGGACTTTGTTAGTAATATATAGGAATGTTGAGGATTTATGTAGTTTAGTTTATATCCTACACCTTCACTAAAGTTGTTCATTATTTCAGGTAGTTTTTTAGTTGATTCTCTAGGATTCTCCAAGTATATCATCATATCACCTGTAAGGAGGGATTGCTTAGTTTCTTTTTTTACCTATTCTAATTCCTTCAATTTCTTTTTCTTCTCTTATTGCTACAACTAACATTTCTAGTACCTTATTCATTAACAGTGCTGAAAGTGGACATACTTGTTTCACTCTTGATATTATTGTAAATGCTTCTTGTTTATCCCTATCACATATAACGCTTGTCAAGGGTATTAAGTACATAATGTTTATCATTTTAAGGAAAGTTCCATTTATTCTTATGCTCTTTAGTATTTTTAATTGGAATAGGTGTTGTATTTTGTCAAAATATTTTTTCTGCATCTCTTGAAATAACTATGTGTTTTCTGCTAGTTTTGTTGCTGAAATGAACAATTATGTTGATAGTTTTCCTAATACTGGGCCAGCCTTGCATTCCTGGTATAAATCTTACCTGATGGTAATGTATATTATCCTGATAAATGGCTGTAATCTCATAGAATTTTTTTGTCTACCTTTTTATGCTTCTCTTGAGTCCTGTATTTGAAGACCAAATTTTCTGTTCAACTTTGGTCTGCTTATCAGGGAAGTTTGGAAGTTCCCTATTTCACTGAATGCTCATCTTTTCCCCTGAAAGATTATGCTCAGTTTTGCTGAGTTCATTCTTGGTTGTAATCCAAATGCCTTTGTCTTCCAGTATGGCATATTCTAAATCTTCTGATCCCTTCATGTAGAAGCTGCTAAATCCTGTGTAATCCTGACTGTGACTTCTTGATATTTGGATTATTTCTTTCTGCAGTATTTTTTCCTTAATCTGATGATTCTTGAATTTAGAAGCAATATTCTTTGGGGATTTCACTTTAAGATCTCATTCAGGATATGACTGGAGGATTCTTTCAATGACTATTTTATATTCTGTTTCTAGGATATCAGGGCAGTTTTCCTTGATAATTTCTTGAAAGATGCTGTCCAGGCTGTTTTTTTGATCATGGCTTTCAGCTATATAATATGTATAATAACATGTAGCTTTCAGCTATGTAATTCTTTCAATTTTTAGTTCTTAAACTCTATTAGTTCTATTTTCCAGGTCAGCTGTTTTTCAGTGAGGCATTTTATATTTTATTCTCTCTTTTTTATCCTTTTGATTTTGTTTGACTGATTCTTGATATCTCATAGAGTCATCAGCTCCCACTTGCCCAACTCCAATTTTTAAGACATTGTTTTCTTCGGTTATGTTTTCTACATCATTTTACATTTGGCCAATTCTACTTTTTAAGGAGTTATTTTTTAAATGGATTGTTTTTTTTTTTCCATTTCACCAATTGTTTTTTAAGGAATTGACAGTTTTCTTTTTTTAAGCTTTTGACTCGCTTAACTTTAATTTCTTTTCCCATTTCTTTCTTCTATCTCTCTTATTTGATTTTTAAAATCCTTTTTGAACTCTCCCAAGAAGAATTTTTTGGCTTGAGGCCAATTTGTATTCCACTTTGAGTCTTTTTTTGTGGGTATTTCAACATTGTTATGCTCTTCTAAGTTTGTGTTTTAATCTTCCCTGTTGCCTAATAGCTCTCTGTGGTCAGTTCTCTTTTCTGGTTCTTGATCATTTTTAGCCTAATTTTTTACTTTTAAAGGTGATCAATGCTCCTGGGGCACAGTGGACATGATCTCAAGCTTCTTGCACTGGGGGCCAGGGACCTAGTAACTCACATTTGGTTCTGGGACCTTTTGTGACTCACAATTTTCCCACTGGGCTGGGGGAGCCTAGCCTAGTTGTGTCTGTCATGCTGGGGTTCTGAGGCTTCCAGTTTGCCTTCTGCCTTAGGGCTAGAGACTCACAGCTGAACTGCTGTGCCACTGGCCTGCTGAGCCAGGACTGAGGGGCCTCAGTCACTGAACTATGCTGCAGTTAAGAGCCTCCTGCTAACTTGCCTGTACACTATCTGTGTTGGGCTGCACTCTCCTTTTACCCAAGTGAGAGAGACTTTTTCTGAAGCCCTTCTACATTATCTTAAGCTGGAAAATTGTTTTATTCCATCCTTTTGTGGGTTCTGTCATTCTAGCATCTGTTCAGAGGGAAATTG
The DNA here is from genome assembly GCA_028627135.1 of Pseudochirops cupreus. Lineage (NCBI taxonomy): Eukaryota > Metazoa > Chordata > Mammalia > Diprotodontia > Pseudocheiridae > Pseudochirops > Pseudochirops cupreus. The sequence continues at coordinate 11,719 of JAQQSU010001568.1, forward strand.
GGGAGAGTTCAGACAATTTCCTGTTTTTTCTCCACCATTTTGGCTACACCAATCTGTTCTATCTCTTACAATAATGATATACAGAAAGAAACTCTTGAAGGTCTCATCCCACTTATTCTATCCATGAAGGAGACTTAGGATTTTGATGTAGAAAACAGAGAAATGACTGGGATAAATCATTAACATTTCTGGGTGTCACTTTAATAAAAAAAGAAAAAAAGGTGCTGTTTATAATTTCGTGAACAGTTATGAAAACCATCAGTATCTACCATGATACCATCAGTACCTCACACATGTTTTCTATACCTCTCTGATAGCAAGAAATACCTGTCTTTCTGAGAAATGAGAATGATTTATTAATAACAAATTCCAGTGTAAACATTGAATCATTTACCACTTATACCAAATTAAAAGAGTTTTTCTCTTCATGTTTCATTTTTCAGCAGAGATTGGTGGGTTAGATTGTGTGATTGGTTAAAATTTTTAAGGTAATACATTCTTAATACCCAAAGATTACACTAGACAATCTTAAATGGTTTGTCCCCATCTCTAGAAGAAAAACAACAGCAACAATACAACATTCCTTGACCTTATATTTGACTAGGAGTGTAGTAGCATGTATATGCAGACAACTAAATAGAAGTTATTTTGAAGAAGCAAGAATAGGAATAACAAGTGGGTCAATGAATACTGTGAAAGGATATCTATGATCAGTGGTGAAGAAAGCTGTGAGTTTTAAAAGGAAAACGTGAAGAGATAAGGTATTCCAGATTTTTCCCACCCCTAAAAATAATATTCAAATTCAATGAATTGTTATGAGGTACTTGTTATGTTTAGAGCACTGTCCTAGGCACAGGAAGGAAATATACAACTAAGGTAAGATATTGTCTCTGTTCTCAGAAGACTTACCAATGAGTAGGCATGGGGAGTGAAATAAACACAGTCAAACTATAATATGTACTTTTAGTCAGATAGTGAACTGAAATCTATTAAGCATCTGTTCTGTGCTACACACTGTGCTGAAAACTTTGGATAAAAAAACAAGGTAAAAAAAAAAAGTTCCCACTCTCAAAGAGCTCACAACTTAATGGATGAATTGACATGAGATGTATTGAGGATAAATTTGAAATAATTGGATAAATCTGATAAATTTGAAATAATTGGATCTCAGAGCTTTAGCTGAGACTAGAAGGAAGCCAGGTACAATGTAAGGATACAGAGATGAAGAGAGAGCATTCTAGGCATGCTGGATAGCCAACAAATAATTTACAGTTGGGAGATGAGTATATGGAATGTTGTATTCAAGGATCCTCTGCAATGGATAAAAGAATATCTAGTTTTAGGTTGAAAACACATCATAAAGGTGAAAAACAAAGTACTATAGGGGGACTGAAAGGGAATGATGTTGCTGATTTGTGAAAGTGGTGAAGGCTTCCTGGAGACAGGATAGGTAGCTATTCAACATTCCAAGAGAAGAAGTGAAGAGGGTGAGGGGCAGATGGATTTCTAGGAAATCTTTGGAGGGTTCTTTTAGTCTGAAAGAATTACCAGGTACAAGCTATCTTGGCAAGTTTGTAAAAGTTAATTATGGTTTTCAGTGGGCAAGGGGGTGTCAGAAAAAGCCTGCAACCTGCAGGTATTAGGGATGCTGATTATATAGTAATAAAACCATAAATCTGATATCAATTATGTTAACTAGGTGTGTAAAGGAGGGATTAGGGAGGAGTTAAAGAGTGACCAGTGCTTAAAGGAACATGCACTTTTTATATCAACTGCACAGGTGTATTGTCCATAATTCACTGGGAGAAAGCCCGAAGGGGGGGGGCACCTGGAGGTATGGTTTTTGCCTTAAAACATCACAAAGTCAGCCAGTGGTCAATTTTGACTGAGAGGTACCCAGTTTGTTAGCCATCAAAGTCCTTTTTGACAAGATGGATGTCGGGAAGCTGGGTTAATTGGGGATTCAGGATGTGTCTGATTGTGAGGAGTTATCTTACTGATAATGCATTGAAAGATTCATAGTTTGCAGCTGGCCACTTGAACAAAGGAGGTATACATTTCTCTAACTAAGGATTTGTTTATAGAATGCTTTCAAAGGATTCATAGGTATGGCTTGTTATTATACCAAGCAAGGATAGTTATAGAGTTAATGGTTTTAGGGAAAATGTTTTTAGGCTCTGGGCAGGGGAGAGACAGAGTTAATGCTTTATGGCTGGGGGAAGTGTGACTTTTACAACTTAATTGCACAGGCTGATGTTACAGACACAGGTAAATGAACATAAGTGAGATTTTTACAGACTGAAGCTATAACAATGTTACAAGGGCACCCCCAATGTTACAAAGGCACCCCAGCACCCCATCAGAAGGAGGTGGGATAGAGAGTAATACAAAGAAGGCACAGAGGTGTTAAAGAGCGAAGTAGATTTTGGCAAGGACTAGGGAATAGATGGGAGAGAAGTTTGACATTTTAAAAAAAATAATAATATTTGATATTTATTTAGTATTTTAAGGTCTACAAAGTGCTTTATATACATTATCTCATTTGATTCTCACAACAACTATATGAATATAGTGCATGAAATTATGACAGATTTGAAAGAAACTTAGTCTGAGATAGATCAAGTGATTTGCTCAGGGTGACATAATGTCAGAAGATTTAAAGCTGGATATGCTGGACTTATCTATATACTATATCATACTAATATATTCATTATATAATATACATGTGTAACATTTTTTGAATATAATGAAAAGTCTATATTCTAGCATTATTTCATACATGAACTGATTGTTGAGAAAATATATATAAGTATTTTGTTTTAATTGATACTAGAGTGATCAAGTTGTTTGATACATATTTGAGTAGAGGCAAGATTCAAGGTAATTCCAGATGCTATTAAAAAAAAATACATACACCAAACAGGGAAACTCATGAATCTTAAATTGCAGTCTGTATATAGTTTTCCTTTGTTCTTCACTTTGTTGAAGAATACAAACCTCATTTATTTTTTTTATTATTTTTTATATATATATTTTTTGATATGAGATTCTTTATTAAATTTTTTTGAGTTACATCTTTTCTCCCCGTCTTTCCCCCGCCCACCACCCCAAAACAGCCATCCCAGTATTTCCCCCCTCCCCCATTCTATTCTCTCCTATGTCACTTTTTGGTAGGGCAGGATGGATCTCCCAACTGCAGTGCCTGTGTATCTCAAGTTCCAGTTGGATGTA
>JAQQSU010015680.1:0-11116 GCA_028627135.1 Pseudochirops cupreus
CACGTAGCCACTTTAGCAAAGGGCCTAGGGGCAGGGAAGATCTTCAGATTCCCATAACAGATGCCAAAGAACTTTTCTTCTTTCTTCCCTGTTGGTGTCATACTGCAGTGTATAAGTTATGAATGTACTTAAACAAAGGCAAAACATCTAAATGAATAACTATGTTTCTTTTTTACTTATTTATACTTTGTATGTTTGGTATTTTTAGAACCAAAGTAGATGTAGTACTAAAGACTATTCAGATTGTATCTAAAGAAGAGCCTCATTTCAGGTACAAAGCTCTTATATATAAATGTTCACAACGCTGGTCTTTTTTTGTAATACTTGTCCTCATTTCAAAACCTCTTTTAAATATATGTCTTTAATGCAACACCTTCTTACAATGCTAAATTATCCTGACTCTAGAAGAGGTTTTTTGTAGTGAAGTCAGAGCACTGAATATACTTTTTATTTTTTACTCATGCTTAGCATTTGACTTCTTTGTTGTGCAGTACGTTCATTCATAGAAAGAAAGAGTTATTAAATAAAACCATTTCATCTTTTTTTGATTGTTTAATAGCTCTTTCCTCCTTCTTTCATTTATCTACAAAGGCCTTAGTCAAACTGGCTCAGTATACAGAATTGACAAGTAACTCCTTAAATTATAAAATAAGAGGACAGATATAGGAAGCTAATTGTTAGTTTCTTAATTGCTAACAACTAATAAGATCTGACTAGATTAGCAAAAAGTAAATCTGATAGATTAGTAGTCAAAAAGAGTAGGAAAGAAAGAAATCTGTTAAATCTGAAGTACAAGACATGATTTGTTCAGCCATATCTACACTTCAGAATTATGTAAACATTTTTATCATTGATCCTCCATAAGCACAATTCCAATTTATCTCATTGTAATTTCCTTGAATAAAAAATAATGCATGTTTCACATAAATGCATTTAGATCTTCTGATATCAAGTGGCTGAATGAGATTGGATAGCTAACATGATTAGATTTTCCATAATGTTGAATAAAAGCAAGATCATATACTTATGGGAAGATTAGGATTCAATATTAAACTCAAACATTTATGAATTATATTTCATATAAATCATCATCAGCATTAAAACAAAATATTTTGGGGGAAAATTCACATTTCAGTTGTTGTACAGAGAATAAGAGCGAGCTGAGACCTGGGTTCAAAATAAACTTAGGTGTGGATTTATTGAGCAAGCGCACGACTACCGGAATTTTCACCACTTAAATTGATAGTCATCCACTGGGTGTACAGGCTTTGGTTATAAAGGCTAAAACCACAAAAACCACAATCAGGGAGGAGAGCTAGCAAAAGCCATGACCTACAGAAGCAAAGAACAGCCATTGGTTAGATCTATAGCTCAGGGCTAATTTGGGAATATGGCACAAGGGTACAAGGGTGCAACCTTCCTGTGACATGGGGGTCCCTCCTAGAACAGGGTGGAGGGCACAGGGTGGAGGGTCATAGTCAGCTTCCTAAAGCAGAGTGGAGGAGTCATAGAGTAAGGGGGACTGGAATTCCCCAGAACAAGCCAGGTTCATGCTCTGGGCAAAGGGTGTGGGGACCCTGCTTGGTCAGTGGAACAGGATAGGGTGGTCCCTACATAAGATCCTTGCACCATAATGAACCTTATACACTATAATGATTCAAGGAGAATATACAGAATGCTAATTTGAGGAAGGAGGGGGCAGGGAACTACACTTGGAGCAATGCCGAGACATGCCTTAAGCCATTTCAAGCTATGACAAGATGTAGGTTAGGGACAAAGAAATATAAAAGGGTCTTAATGGTGGGCCACAAATCAGGTGGTGTGTAGTGACCTGGGATTTGTGTTTGGGTACAGCATTCCCGGCTTCTTTTCATGAAAGCGTCAAACCACTGACTCCCCGTCAACCACAAGGTCAAAGGTTGAGAAGGCATGAGAATATGGGTATGGGGGCTTCCTTACAGCTATCAGTGTGACAAGAGTAAAAGCCACCAAGTCAGCTGTGGTCTCCCACTAACCTAAAAAGTTGTTACATTAAATGTCTGGGTTATATTTTCCATGAATGGGGTACCAACACAATAGGAATAATAACATATTTCAAGTAGGTTAACTAAAAAGATCCCCATAACACATCACCATTATTCAAAATAAAACAATTAAGTACAAACTCAAAATAAATACAAGCTAAAAGGCAAAGTACAAAAACTATTGAAGACAGCAAGCACAAGTACAGCAATCAAAGTTTCAAATTGTGAAGAAGGTTTGTAGGGGAAGGAACATATGGGCAGGGTCCTTAAAAGTCCAGGACTGTCCATCTTCCAAGGTGACCTCCCACTGGGGGTTTTGGGGAGGGGGTCACAGGACAAGGCAAAATGAAAGGTGGATGGCATGAACAGTCTTAGCTTTTTGAAGGTCCTCGAGGGGCTCTGCTTTCCATTCTGGTGGTGGAACTGCTTTCCCTTGGTTGTAGTGTAGCCAGGCTAGAATGAGCTGCTTTTACTGCAAACAGTGTGGTCAGGATGACAGTATAAGGGCCTTTCAATTTAGGCTTGAGATCAGAAGGTGTGTGTTTTTGAATCAGAACGGAATCCTCAGGCAGGAAGTGATGGAACAGCTCAGATATTGAGATGGGCAGGGCCTCTCGGGCTGACTGCATGGTGGAGGCCTTGTAGGAACTTAATGATGGAAGTATTAGCAAAATGGGGTACAGCGACTGCGGCGGAGGGCTAGAGGGAATAGAGTGACCCGGTTCTCATGAGTTTCTAAAGTAACAACCATTACTTTGGAGCCGTTTCCTTTCTGGAGAAAATATCTACAGACACTGAAAGATATTTATAGTCAGTGGCTTGTGGTTTTACTTCAGTAAAATCTACTTTTCAGTGTTCCCCAGGCTGAGTTCCCCATGAGCATCTGGTGACTGTGCTGACAAGAATGTTATCTAGATGAGGAGTATAATACCTGTTCCTTAACACTTCCTCAAATTTTTGGGACCCAAGGTGTGTGATCAATGAAATCTGTCTACCTTTCCTTCCCGCTTTCTCAGCCAGGAAGGAACCTTCCTTCCCCCTCTCTCAGCCAGGAAGGAATCATCCAAGAGTAAGGAGGAGGAGGCAGCAAGGGGGAAGAGGGAAGCTGTGACAGGGAGGGCAGCAGCCCCAGAAAGGGCAGCAGCCCGGGCCGCAACAGCAGTCACCCAGTTGCTAAGATCCGGATTTATACAGGGGCACCTCCGCTGAATTCTAAAACTTTTTGATTATTGAAGCTTGTCACCAAGAATAGGAACAAAACAATAAGGGAACCACAATTCCCTAACTTTAGAATGTCACCTCCAGGCAAGATGTATACCAAGCTGCAAACCATGGAACCAAGTGTGAGATTTGCCAGGTGCCTGTGAGGAAATTAAATTACGGGAATTCTACCTCGGCTCATGAAGAACAGTCGTTTCCCCAACCTTCCTTTGCACCTCATACCTGTATCTTACAGGCTCTGGCACCATAAGGCAGTGGTGTGGGCAGCTCTTCTTAATGTTTATACCTAGAGTTAGACTCAAAGAAACAGCCAATTAATAGTCCCAACGAATCTTTAAGTAACAATCTCCAATAATCAACTTAAAATATGCTTCCAGTTTTACATTCTTATATTGGTTGAGGGACATATGAGAAACATCTATAATTCTTGTTTATAAAGGAGGTTCTCTTGAAAAATATATAAACTAACACTAAAAACTAAAATCTCTATGCCCTCAACTAAAAAATTTTTAGGATTAAATTTCAACAATTAATCTAGTCAAATTGGTCTTTTCTCACCTTGAAATGCCCAGTTATTCTATATCATGCAAGTACACAAATACACTTTACGTCTATTACTTCAAAAATTTAGCCTTAATCTATGGGATAATGTTTCATTATTATACTGTATACTGGACTCTGGAAAAGAGGGTGTTTAAAGGTTTTACTCTATGAGGCCAAATCTTTATTCTTTATGACCATACAGAGGTCTAGGGTCTAATTTTATACACTCATTAATCATATCTACGTATTTACATAACACTTAAAAATATCTTTAAAAGAACAATATCTTAAAAATTTCCCATAATTTTGTATTTCACCAAAAGTCTTTTGCTGGGGTTTGATGACCTTGCCCCCCTTTTAATACACATAAACAATTCACAATTATACAAAACTACAAGAAAATCCACAGCATCTATTCTTACATAGTTGCCAATAAACACTTAATAGTTAACAATTGCACATTTCATAGAATGGAAACCCCTTATTTTGAAACAAAGACAAACTTTAAATTTATAATCATGTACGTAAATAAAATGCCCCATTTTGCCCAGAATGAAATCCTGGAGTTAGCAGCATTATTCCAAACTGTATACAAAAATTTCAAGAATGTTATAAGCACATATTCAATACAAGAAAATCACATTTCTGAGAGTAATTAACCAATTTGATAAACTTAAACTAATTAGTACCATATTGCCTTACACAAAAATCACTTATAGCATGAATTTTACACTCAAAAGAAAGCTTTACATTGAATAATAATCACAATTAACATTTTTCTTCCCAATTTTTACCCAAACACACATTTTACTCAGTACATGCCATTTGAGTGAGTTTTGTGCAAACCAAAAGCATAATACCTTTACAAATTTACTAGGACACAAAATTTACCACATTTTAAGGGGTGGTTTATACAGTGAATCAATTTTCTAAAGCCAAATAACATCAGAGAACCCAGAGACCCCTCTCCCCACATCCACAAGAAAGGGGATCGGGTGACCCCTGACTTTTAACTGGATCTGGGGCTCACAGGGGTCAAGGAGGAAAGGCCCCAGCCCCTTCAGTCCCCCAAAGACAGGACTTTGGGAGAATTATGGGAGGAGGTCTTATAAGGGCACTCTGACCTGAAATGGCCAACCTCCTCACAATGAAAGCAATGTGGCTGATTCAGAGGACAGAACTTTTTCCAGTGACTCCTCCCTTTGCAGCAGGCACACTGGTCTGGCCTTGGTCTGCAAGTTCGGGGAGACTGCTTATATTCAAGCTGTTGTCGGGTGGGAGTATTAGCATGTAATGCAGTTACCAGGACCAGAGCAAGGTGCTTATCAGATTTCTCAGAGGGACTATCTCAGCTGATAAAAGACCTTAAGGGCAATCACCACTAATTGAGATATGTTCCTTCCCTGGAAATCTTCCTGTTTTTGTAATTTCCTTCTAATGTCAGGGGCTGATTGAGAGACAAAAGCCATCTTCATGGCCCTTTAATTTTCAGGTGCCTCAGGATCTATGAGCATGTAAGTTCCATAAGCCTCATAGAGGGGTTCTAAGAATGCACCAGGAAATTCCTGAGGGCCCTGCACAATCTCTGAGACTTTGGTAGGATTGGTGGGATGGTGGGCAGCCACCTTCATACACTGGAGTAGGTATCTGTGATAAGTATCCAGGGCATCCCTTCCTCCTGAGGTGTTGGGATCCCAATAAGGGCAGGAGGTAGGAAAGACCTGATCTACCTTGTCTTTCCTCTCCTCCAGGGAACCTCCCCCAGGGCCTATGACTGCCTTCCTAGCTTCTAACCCAATGCAGTCCCTTTCCTCTGTGGTGAATAAAGTAGTTACAAGTTGTTGGCAATCTTTCCAACTGGGGCGATGGATATGGAAGACAGATTCAAGAAGACTAATGAGGGCCTGAGGTTTTTCAGAGAAGGGGGGATTCTTTGTTTTCCAATTATAAATGTCAGAAGTAGAAAAGGGCACATATACCAGAAAAGGAACCCCTTCAGGATTTTGAGCCTCACTCAAAGGGAGAATGGCAGGGGTGTGGGAAGAGGAGGAGGGAAGGCCAAAAGGAGTGTGACTAGAAGGTGGACGGAAAGAATAGGCTGGTTAGCCAGGGCCCGTAGTGGGCAGATAGGAGGAAGAAGAGGAGGAAACCTGAAGATGATAGCTTGTCCCCACTTGAGTGTGAGGAGGAGAAAAGATCTTACCTTCTCCCACTTCAGAACTGGGTGAAGAGTCCAGAAGAGCAGGATATAGCTGGGCCAGGTTTGGGGAAGAAGGTGGTGGCAATGGAGAGGTGGGGGAGAACCCTGGGGGGCCTAAGGATTATATGGGGGAGGGAGAAGCAGGTTCATGGAGAATTCTGAGTCCTCACTCTGGTCTTGCAAAACTTTCAAAACTTCCTTTTTTTTTTTCTTAAAAAGGACAAGCGGGGGCTGGGCCACAAGACCCTGAATGCCTTTCTGTAAGGCACAATTTCGGAGCCAAGATGGGGGGTGGGATACAAGGCCCAGTCTATATAAGGAAACTGGTCAGGATGGCCAGGATTGCCAGTGACCACTTTCCAGACAGACAGAACAGTCTGCCTATCAAAACTCCGCTGCATTGGCCATCCAACCCCAAAGGTGGGCCATTCATTCATGCAAAACAGCATAAGGTTGCTTTTCTTTAGAGTGACACCATAATCAACCACTTCACGTTAGACTTCTAAGAAATGTTGTAACATACAACCCAACAGAGTGTTGGCCTTACTAGCTGAAGCCCCCATCCCTTGTAGCCAAGAATACTTTCATTCGGAGAGGGAGAGTGGGAAAAAGAGGAAGTTTCGCTTTAACTACAGACTGCCAGAAAGAGTTTCACTTTAACCCAGACTGGCAGAAAGACACTTTATGGACACAGACATAATTTCTGGTTAAAAACACAGACGCTTACTTTTCATAAAACAGTATAAAACAGACATTTACTTAATCCCAATCGTCAATACTCAATCAACACAACAGAAACCAGTGAAATTAGGAGGAAGAAGGCAATACCTACTAAAATAATAGAAGGAAAGCACAAAGGACTCAAATAACTTGCCTTTCCATGAACGAAGGGGAGGAACAGAAAGTAAAAGGAGTGAGAAGCAATCAAAAGCCTTGAGCTTCTAAGTCCCTACCACTATCAAAAAACCTTGAGGTTCAAGACCCTATCACTAGCAAAAGCCTTGAGGTGTGCCCCCTATCCCCCGAGGGTCAGGACACATCTGGAGCTGTAAGACCCTATCTCCAACAAAAGCCTCGAGTTTTAAGTCCGTACTACTAGCAAAAGCCTTGAGCTCTTGGGGTAAAGCACCCCAGAAACCTAACTGATGAGAAGCCCAATGTCTTGAGATCCCTCAGTGGGGCAGTGTGTATAGACCAAAGAATGGGGACACCTAAAACCTAAAGCTGTAAGACCCTATCACTAGCAAAAGCCTTGAGGTGTGTCCCCAACCCCCAGAGGGTCAGGACACTCCTGGAGCGTTAACACCCTATCATTGACAAAAGCCTTGAGGTGTGCACCTGATTGTCACCAATCTTGCCACGTCTGGCCCCGCCCCCAACCTCAAAAACCACAGCAAAAGAAACAAAAATGAAATCACAGAAAGGAAAGAGCAAGCAATTAAGAGAAAGACTCACCTCCGGAGGATTTTTTTTTTCAAATCCACTATTAGCCAAATAAAGGCAGGTCAGCATCAGACAGGCAGGCTATTCCTAGGCTGTTTTGTACTCTAGAGCCCTGGAAACAATCCAGATGCTGGCTCCCATGGAGAGCAGAACAGTCCAAGATGCCTACCAGATGAGGCTGAGAACTGAGTCAAGCCCAGGTCTCAAAGGGGGTGGTCTAGAGCCCCAGAGGGGCTTCTAGGACCCCCAAATCTCACTGGGGCCTCCAAAAATGTTATACAGATAATAAGAGCGAGCCAAGACCTGGCTTCAAGATAAACTTAGGTGTGGATTTATTGAGCAAGCACACGAATACCGGAATGTTCCCCCCTCAAATTGGTAGTCATCCATTGGGGGTGCAGGCTTTGGTTATAAAAGCTAAAACCACAAAAACCACAATCAGGGAGGGGAGCTAGTAGAAGCCATGACCTACAGAAGCAAAGAACAGCCATTGGTTAGATCTATAGCTCAGGGCTAATTTGGGAATATGGCACAAGGGTACAAGGGTGCAACCTTCCTGTGACATGGGGGTCCCTCCTAGAACAAGGTGGAGGGCACAGGGTGGAGGGTCATAGCTTCCCAAAGCAGGGTGGAGGAGTCATGGAGTAAGGGGGACTGGAATTCCCCTGAACAGGCCAGGTTCATGCTCTGGGCGAAGGGTGTGGGGACCCTGCTTGGTCAGTGGAACAGGATAGGGTGGTCCCTACATAAGATCCTTGCACCATAATGAACCTTATACACTATAATGATTCAAGGAGAATATACAGAATGCTAATTTGAGGAAGGAGGGGGCAGGGAACTACACCTTGAGCAATGCCCAGACATGCCTTAAGCCGTTTTAAACTATGACAAGATGTAGGTTAGGGATAAAGAGAGAAATATAAAAGGGTCTTAGTGGTGGGCCACAAATCAGGTGATGTATAGTGACCTATGATTCGGGTTTGGGCACAACACAAGTCATGTTAGGGCCATAAAACCAGTGTGATGAAAAACCAGTAAGATAGAAGGACAGCCAGGATGACTCAGAAAAAGCAGTTACTCACCTGAGCTCTCCCCAAAACCATCTGAATACCTTTAAATAATGTCATATAAAAACTCCTGGAATTGGGACTTTTTATATGGGATGAAATAATTTTCCAGCCAAAAACAACGTGGAAGGTAGACAGGTAAGGGCTGTTGTACCTGGGTGAGAGTGGAGCACATTCCAACACAGGCCATTTCATTCCAGATCAAGCCCCAGTAAACCAAGAGCAGGCCTTGGGAGTCACTGAATCAGCTGTAGCAGTAGCTGCTTCCAGAACTGTCATCTACAACTGGTCTGATGAAGATTACAGGAGTCTCTTTGCTAGCACAGAGGCAGGACTCTGTTGCTTTGCCTCTACTTGGATCTGGGTCATGGTCCTGGGTGGCAGTCACAGAGCAAGGAGGAGCACTAGCACACCACAGCTTGTGGCTACAGTGAGTGGGCACATTTATCACAGTTCCAGGGGAGAAAAGAGTGCTTACTGTCACTCACAGACCAGAGTGCAGGTTATGAGAAGAGTAAATGCACCTCTCCTTAGGTCATACCAATTTGGAAGAACTGAAAACTTACAGGTCCCTAGAAATATCTCTGAGAACAGCTGCACAAAATCCACAAGGTTGGAACAGTGAACCCTCCTCCACCCAGGAAAGCAGAGCCCTACTTTAGCAGAGAGTTAAAAGTCAAGAGGAAATGAGCGAACAACAGGGAAAAAAAAAAGCCTTGAAAGTCACTATGGACATATAACTAATGGGAGCCAAGATAGTGGAATAGGCAGTAAATTGCTATAGCTCTCCCATATTTACCTCCAAGCACATGTGAGGTAGCACCCCAGAGAAAATCATGGAACAGCAGGGCCAACTGAGAGATGGATTACTACCCCTGCTTTTTTACTTCAGCTAAAGCATAATGTGTCCCCCCATTTCAGATGAGTTTATTGTAAACAGTATATTGTAGGATTATGTCTTTTAGTCCATTCTTCTATCAACCTCTAACATGGGAGAATTCATCCCATTCATGTTCACAGTTATGGTTACTATCTTTGTCTTTCTGATGCCAGCGTCAAGTGAGGCACCTCACGTAGGAATGTGAAATGAAGAGACGTGGGCCAGGTGGGTCAGTGAAAACTATTATTCATCTGAGGGTCCAAGTATATATAGAGAAAAAACAGCATAGTCAGCCTGGTCTTGGAGAGCTACTTTCTTGGAACACTTCCCTATATCCTAGTTTTCATATGTTTCATATGTGACTGCCTTGTTCTCTAATTTTGGTTATCATGGTACAAGAGATGGGCAGGAAGTTCAGGGATATTTTGAGAACCTCCTTTCCTGCCTGTTATCTCAAGAGATTGGCAGATCTTGGATGTTATCATGTCCTTTTATTTAGTGTTTCTGTACAGGATGTGTCAGTTATCTAACTATATTAGTAATATTGTAGTGAGCTAGTATCCTCTGGCTAATATCCCAGAATAGGGCAGAACCCTGGATCTCAGGTTGTCAGGCAAGTTCCGTCATGTAGCCGCATTACTAGGAAAACCCCAGAGCTGGCCATAAGGAACAGCCTGAATCCTGAATCAGATATTTTGGCTTCCTACATCTTTCCATCCTATTCTGCCCTCCCATCACACTCCGTTTATAATTTTATTTCTCTCTTCTCAGAAAAAAGCCTCTTTTTTTTTAAATGACTTGTTTATTTACTTTTAATTTACAAGATTCAGATCCACATTCACTTGAGTTTCAGATTTTCTCCCCTCCCTTCCCCCCACCACCATGGTGGCATGCAATCATGTATAGGGTCTGCAAATACTTTCACATTGTACAGTAGTTTGGTTATATAGAAGGGTTGTAAGCTATGAGTGATCGATGGGAAAAAAAAAAGCAAAACCAGACATGAAAGAGAACGATAGCATGTTTCACTTCAGTCTCCATTTAAACTATAGTCTTTCTATATCTTTCTCAGAGTTTAGGTGTCTCCTTCCATCCTGAGGCTTGTAGAGTTGTCTTTAGCTGTGCGTTGTTGAGGATAGTCCAGTTTATCAAGGTTGGTCATCATATGTACGATGTGTCCGTGATTGTGTACAGGTTTTGCCTGGGTCTGCTCTTCTCACTTAGCATCAGTCCGTATAAGCCTCTCCAGGTAATTATGAAGTCCATCTCCTTCCCATTTCTTATAGCACACACAATAGTATTCCATTATATTCATATATCATAGCTTGTTTAGCCATTCCCCAATTGATGGGCATCCCCTATATTTCCAGTTTTTTGCAACCACAAAGGGAACTGCAATAAATATTTTTGTACATATGTGACCTTTTCCCACTTCTGTGATCTCTTTGGGATATAATCCCAACAGTGGTATTGCTGGGTCAAAGGGTATGCAATTATTTATAGCCCTTTGGGCATAGTTCCAGATTGCTCTCCAGAATGGTTGTATCAATTCACAACTCCACCAACAATGCATTAGTGTTCCAAATTTTCCACATCCTCTCCAACATTTGTCATTTTCCTGTTTTGTCATCTTAGCCAATCTGACTGGTGAGATGTGGTACCTCAAAGTTGTTTTGATTTGCATTTCTCCAATCAATAGTGATTTAGAGCATTTTTCCATATGCTTAAAGATTATCTT
>JAQQSU010015681.1:0-11116 GCA_028627135.1 Pseudochirops cupreus
TTTGACCACATGTGCTAACTTCATCACTACTGGGTTGGCTTTGACTTTCTGGTTTTGGGACTCAGTTTTCTGGTATTTAAATGAATGCACTATCTATATTTCTTATGTAGAGAGCCTGTTCCATTTTGTGATTAATAACTATATCAGCATATTTATAGTTACTGTAGGCATTGTGAATACTGCATTGCTGATACAGACACCAATGTGGAAAATTTTATCACTTTGAAATGATTGGTTTACTCAATCAATCCCCACACTCATATAATAAAAATGTATTAAAGTTGAAGAGAGATACCTAGGAAGAATGATGGTCTAGCAAGCTGTTGTTCCACTAACTTGGAAGGCAATGAAATACTCAGATCAGGTAGTTTGTACAATGGTAGATGAATGGCCTTACAAAGAGTAATTTTGGGGAGTTTCAACATATTAGATAATAAATGTCCTATATGGACCATTAACATGTCTCATGGTAGTGAGTTTTCAATTCTTTTCTTCCAATCAAACCAAGATCTCAGTGTAGGATCATAATCCTCAACTTAAGCTAATTCAAGTTAAGGAGCTGATCAATGCCATTCTCTCCAAAGGCTGGTAACAGTGATAGTCCAGGAGATTTTTTAATACCATTAGTTTCCCCATGGAATAATGTAGCTTTTTTGGCTTCAGTAGCATTTATATCTATTGCTGCCAGAAAGCAAAGAGGTAGAGATTATCTAGCTGAGACCATCTCACTCATATAAAGAGAAACCAAAATAAAGAAAAGGGGCCATAAGGCATTAATTGTGTGTATAACATGAAAATACATAGGATATTAATAATACCTAGCAGATATAACATTTAAGATTTATAAGTATTTGTCAAATTTTACTTCAATTGATCTTTACGACAACCCTATGTGGTAGGTACAATTATTCCCATTTTCCATATGAAAAACTGAGTTTGAGAGAGGTTAAATGATTTACACAGGGCAACATGGCTAATAAGTGCTTGAAGTAGGTTTTGAACTTGGGATTTCTGACTCTATTTTTGGTATGCACTAAAATGACATGTGCCAAAATGTAACATAAAAATTCTAGAGGATTTATGATCTGAAAAGAAATGAATGGATTATTTATCAAGTCAAGAAGTCAAATCAACAAGCATATATTAAGTGCCTACTATGTGTCAGGCACTGTCATAAATTCCAGGTATACAAAAAAAAGGTTAGATTATGGAATAAGTGATGGATAATTTAAATGCTTCATTGGCAACCATGGGATTATAAAGGTCCCAGGAAAGCTGTCAGTACATAAGGAAGACCATTTTTGAAAGATATTTGGAATGACATGCTCACAGTCATTCATACAAGTTGTTGATGGATCTAAAGTTCAGATAGTGAAGTGTTTTCAGTAAAGACAAACAACTAGTTAATGATGCAACCAAGATTAAACCATTGGTCACTTAACTCTCAGTGCTCTTTCCATTCCAAGGTCTTTAGTGCTGCATCTATTACTCATACAAAACTAGTTGAGAGAGTTTAAGAACTGATTGAATGGACAGAGCCATCTCACATAATAGTGGAAAATCACCAAGAATTTTCAGCAGAGTTTCCTGTCTACTTACCAATATCTTAGCAAGCCCCTTGCATACCTGTGTAACCTGGGTTGTGACTACATGATTTTCTTTTCTAATCTTATAATCATTTCTGCCTATATACCTTCATGAATAATTTTGGAAGGATTTAACTAGAGAAAACATCTTTTTTTGTGGTGCATATTCACCAATTTTTTTCTATGTTCCCATGAACTAACTTCTTCAGCAATGACTGAAACTTATATCTGAATAATTCATTCCACCCATGAGTCAGTTCCTGGGGTCAGATCTTTTCACAGTATTAATAAAATAGCCATTAGATGGGGATATCTCAGAACTTAACTGTGTAAGAACATTTCTGCATTTGAGAAAAAAAAATAACAATGTTTGCCAATTAATAGATAAAGGAGACTTGGGAAAGTGGCGACAATGAATTTATTAACATTCTCCTCAGAATAACTATACAGCTTCTTTGATAATAGTAAAGAATTGCTTTATTCCCACCTTACTCTATAACAGATCAAGTTATAGTAAGATGTTGTCTCTTTACTTTACATACATAGACTTTCTACAATATATGATGACTTGTACATGCTCTTTGCAGCCATAGTTTGATAGCCAGGCTTCTTAGTCCACAAGAAGATGTCACTCACAATATAGTCAGTTTAAAGTTTTCTGAATAAAGAATTTACAGTCTTTCATTGTAAAATGACTTGAAATTTTCATGATATTTTCATTATGTTATCTGTCAACCTTTATACAAATACAATGTATGAAAGAAAAACAACAAGAAAACCAAACAAGCAAATAGATAAAGGAACTAATAAATAAATCTATAAATATTCACATAAACAAACAGATAAGTGAGTTAATGAATAAATACTTAAATACACACATAGAAAATGAACCAATATTATGGGCCTTAGTTGTGTAGAATTAACCTTATCTATTTAATTTACTTTCTTTACCCTTGAAACTTAATCCAAACAAATAAACAGAAAATGTATTTCATTTCTCCACTAACTACAAACATAACCAAACATTCTAAACCTAAGAAACAAACAAACAAAAAAATATCTCTTAAGGTGGAGCAAAGATAGCAGAGTAAAGGTAGGGACTCTCCAGAGATTTCTTCCAAGCCCCAACAAGTACCTTTAAAAATTACTCTAATCAAATTCTGTGGTGGCAGAACCAAGAAAAATACATGGTGAAATGAATTTTCAGTCTAAGACAATGTGGACAATTGCCAGGAAAGGTCTTTTGCCCCAGTATGAGAGAGGAGTGCAGTCTAGCACTGGCCACACAAACACAGTTCTGACCCTCAGAGCAAGCAAGAACTGAATTACTGGCAGCAGTGATAATTTCAAGACCTTTCAGTCTACAGATACCAAAGAAAACTTAGAAGGTAGGCAGGAAAGGCGAGTGGCATCTGGGTAAGAGTGCACCACAGACTAACTTATGGTGTGCCAGCACAGCCCTGATAACCAGGCCTTGAGAGACACTGTGGTGTCTCATTAGTGACAGTGCTTCCAGAGTTCTAAGCCCACAGATGGTAAAAAGGTCAAACAACTTGTGATAAGGAGATTACAGGTTGGTTTTTTGTTTGTTTGATTATTTGTTTTTGTTTTGTTTTATTACTGAGGCAAGACTCCTTTGCTTTGCGGATACTCAGATCCAGGTCACAATTCTGGTTGGCAGTTCTAGGAAAAGTTGGAGCACTAGCATAACAGCTTGTGGCCACAGCGTAGTGGGTTCTAGGGTAGAAAAGAGTGTTTGTGGTCACTAACAGACCAAAGAACAGTCAAGGAGAATAGTAAACAATTATCTTTAGATCATACCATCTTGGAAGAACTTAAAACTTAAAGGTCCCAAGAAGTGTCTCTGAACATAGCTGCACAAACCCCAGAAGTTTGGGACAGTGTGTCTGCCACCCTGGAAGCAGAGCCCCACTTTAAGAAAAAGTTAAAAGTCAACAATTTAGGCTGTGAAACTGAGCAAACAACAGAAAAAAAAACACAACTGATGACAGAAAGTTACTATGGTGACAAAGAAGATCAAAACACACACTCAGAAGACAACAAAATCAAAGCTTCCACATCCAAAACTCCTACAAAGATATAATTTGAGGTCCCAGGACATGGATGAGTTAAAAAAATGACTTTCAAAATCAAGTAAGAGAGGTAGAGGAAAAATTGATAACATAAATGAGAGCGATGTAAGAAAATCATGAAAAATGGGTCAGCACTCTCTTCACACACACACACACACACACACACACACACACACACACACACATTGCTGAAGAAAATAACAGTTTGGAAAATAGGCTAGGCCAACTGGTAAGAGGTCTAAAAACCAATAGGAAAAGAATGCCTTAGAAATCATAATTGGCCAAATGGGAAAAAAAATCCAAAAGCTCACTGAAGAAAATAATTCCTTAAAAATTAGAATGGGGACAATGTAAGCTAATGACTCTATGAGAAATAAAGAAAAAATAAAACTAAAAGAATGAATAAAAAGGGAAGACAGTGTGAAATATCTCATTGGAAAAACAACTGACCAGGAAAATAGATCCAGGAGAGATCATTTAAAAATTATTAGAGTGCCTGAAAACCATGATCAAAAAAAGAGGTTAGACATCATCTTTCAAGAATTTATCAAGGAAAATTGTTCTGATATTCTAGAAACAGAAGGGAAAATAGAAATTGAAAGAATTTATGATCACTTCCTGAAAGAGATCCCAAAATGGAAACTTGTAGGAATGTTATAGACAAATTCCAAAACCCCCAGGTTGAGGAGAAACTACTAGAAACAGCCAGAGACAATTCAAGTATCATGGAGCCACAGTCAGGACAACACAAGACTTAGGAGCTTCTAAATGAAAGCATCGGAGGGCTTGGAATATGTTATTCCAGAGGACAAAGGAGCTAGAATTACTATCAACAATCCCCAACCTAGCAAAATTGAGTATAATCCTTCAAAGGAAAAAAATGGATATTAAATGAGATAGAGGACTTTCAAGCACTCTTGCTGAAAAGCACAGAGCTGAATAGAAAATTTGGCTTTCAAACACAAGACTCAAAAGAAACATAAAAAAATAAACAGGAGATGGAAATCATAAGGGACTGAATAAGATTTCACTCTATACATTCCTGCATGGGAAAATATTTGTAACTCATAAGATCTTTAGTTATGGGGTTCTTAGGAGTACACACACACGCATATACACACACACACACAGAGCACAGGTGTGAGTTAAATAGGACAGGATTACATATAATAATAAAATTAAAGTAGTGAGAGAGAAATGTACTGCGAGAAAGAGAAAGAGAGAGGTAGAACAGGGTAAATTTTCTCACATTAAAGGGGCAAAAAGCAGCATTTACAATTGAGGGGAAGGGAGAGGACCTGAGGGGGAGCAAGTGAGCCCTACTCTCATCAGAATTGGCCTAAAGAGGGAATAACATACACACTCAATTGGGTATGGAAAAAAAGAAGAACAAAGGAAAAGAAGGTATTGAGAGAACCAGGGTGATAGAAGGGAGGGCAGATTGGGAGATGTGCTATTCAGAAGCAAAACACTTTCAAAGAGGGACAGGGGAAAGGAGAGAATAAAATAGATGAGGGGAAATAGGATGGAGGGAAATAGCAATATTAACTGAAATAATTTTTAAAGCAAATTTATCTGATGAAGACCTCATTTCTCAAACATATAGAGAACTGAATCAAATTTATAAAATTAAGAGCCATTCCCTAATGTATAAATGATCAAAGTATATGATCAGTTTTCAGATGAAATAATCAAAGCTATCTATAGTCATATGAAAAAATATTCTAACTCACTATTGATTGGAGAAATGCTAATTAGGCTAATGGTTCTTAGGATGGAAAAGGCAAATGATTAATATTGGAGTGGATGTAGCAAAAATGAGACATTAATGCAGGGCTGGTATAATTGTGAACTTATTCAACCATTCTATAGAGTAATTAGGACTTGTGTTGAAAGGTCTATAAAATCAAACTTTTTGACTTGGTAACACCACTACTGGGTCTCTGTGGCAAGAAAGAAAGAAAGAAAGGAAGGAAGGAAGGGAGGAAGAGAGGAAGGGAAGGAGGGAAGAAGGAAACAAGGAAGGAAGGAAGAAAAAAGAAAAGAAAGAAAGAAAAGAAAGAAAGAAAAGAAGGAAAAGACACGGAAGGAAGACAGAAGGGAAAGAAGAGAAAGAAAAGGAAGAGAAAGAAGGAAGGAGGAAGGAAGAGAGAAAAAGAAAGAAGGAAGGAAGATAAAGAGTGAAGAAAAAGAACAAAGAAATCAAACTAAATCAATAAAAATATTATAGGAGCTATTTTCTGGAGGTAAAGAATTAGAAATTGAGGGCATTCCCATCAATTGGAAATGACTGAAAAAATAGTTGTATGTGAACGTAATGGAATGTTATACTATAAGAAAAGATGAGCAGGATAGCTATTCTCAGCAATACAAGGACCCAAGGCAATCTTAAGGACTTATGATAAAAAATGCTGTCTATCCACACAGAAAGAACTGATGGTGTCTGAATAAAAATTGAAACATACTTTTAAAAAACATTTGTTAATTTTTTGTTTCATGACTATTATTGAAATGACTTGCATGACTGCACATGTGTAAGCTATATTGAATTGCTTACCTTCTTAATTGGAGGAGGAGTTGGGGAGGGAAGAAAGGAGAGGATTTGGAATTTAAAGTGTTAAAAATGAATGTTAAAATGGTTTTTATATATAAATGGAAACAAATAAAATACTAAATTCAAAAAATTAAATTAAAAGGTGAAAAAAATACCTCTTCACTCTGCTACCTATCTCATTCTTTTAGATGTCTCTTAACTTGTTCTAAAAACCAAACAAGTGCTACTTAAATTCACTTCTTCAAACATTCCTCAGAACTTAAATTTATTCCTTAATCTCTTAGTCTCTGAAAGACTATCTCAACTTTATGTGACCTCAGTTCTATTAGTGGCCTCATATATTACTATAATATCATCCATCACCACTCTGTAGATGACTACTAAATCACTGTGGCCTACATTGTGTTATCTCAGTGACATTCATCACATTATCTTGGTTATAGTTGATTCTTGCGTTCAAGTTATAGCTTTTTGTAGTTCATGAGATAAATGACTATAGCTCCACATCTATTTTACCTCTTCTTTACTTTCTTCCAACCTGTAATATGGAGAATGATAACTTCTGTGCACTTAAGAAGCATTCAATAGATCAATCATGATATCAATTAATCAATCAGAAATCATTTATGAGGTACCTATTATATATTAAACACTGAATGGGGATAAGAAAGGCCAAAGTGAAAATCTCTGTTCATGAGTACTGGATGAATAGATAAATAAATAACATATCAGTGATATGAGTTGTAGCACTGTGTATTATGCTAATTTTTACTTTTAATTTTTTAATAATATTCATAAATTTGAACTATTCTTATTTAAGTTGCATTATAATGCCTTCATTTCTGTTAAATGATACGTTTCTGAGAAATAAAATGTATGATTATTTAAAAAGCTCATAAATCCTTACCTCTTGGTTCTTTATGTAGAAATGAAACTAACCTTAATAGTACGTAGAAAGTTGTTTTTTTTCTCCTCTGAAACAGAACGCACTCAACAATTTTATTCATTTAATGGAAATTTAATGAACAGTTGTTTGTTTCAATGTTCACAGTTTTGTGCAGAGATAAATTATCAGTATGAATTCTAATTCTGTGGCAGTTATTTATATAAGTAGGCTCCATTATAGTGACACTGTAAGCAGTGATGCACTTCAAAGATTGTGCTGATACAGATATGATAAACTAGAACAAAGTTTAAATGGCTTGTAAATGTCAGCAGAATCTCAGGAGTAAATTATAACCTTGCTATTGACTTCTTGAGCACTTTTAGTTACATTTTATGTGTTTCATATAATGAAAGTGTAACACTATTCAAATGACATAAACAGATGGAAAGAGCAGCTGAACAACTTTATGAACAGATATTTAACCCTGTATTTTGATCATGGGTTTCCAATTGCACAGTAAACCCAATTCCTTGAGAATAAGTTAGCCACTTTTCAAAGTTATATTAACTCTGCCAGTTCACTAAAGTATTTTAAATGCACCTAAGTAGAAGTTTCCTAAAATGCATTGCTAAAAGTTCCTTTAAAAAATTAGAAATTAAGGGGATGCCCGTCAATTGGGGAATGGCTAAACAAGTTGTGGCATATGAATGTAATGGAATACTATTGTGCTATAAGAAATGGGGAGGAAATGGATTTCATAGTGACCTGGAGAGGCTTATACAAACTGATGCTAAGTGAGAAGAGCAGAACCAAGAAAAATTTGTACACAATCACAGACACATCGTATGTGTGATGACCAACCTTGATAAACTGGACTCTTCTCAGCAATGCACAGTTATAAGACAACTCTACAAGTCTCAGGATGGAAGGAGATATCTACATTCAGAGAAAGATCTAGAAAGGACAGAGTTTGACAGGAGACTGAAGCAGTCTACATGCTATCGCTCTTTTCCATGTTTGGATTTGTTTCTTTTTTCCCATTGTTCATTCCATCAGTTACAACTCTTCTGTACAACCAGACTAACGTCCAATGTGAAAGTATTTGCAGATCCTACACTTGATTGCATGCCGCCGTGGTGGGGGTGGGGGGCAGAAGGAGGGGAGCAAATTTGAAAGTCAAGGGATTCTGGAACTGAATCTTGTAAACTTAAAGGAAATAAACAAATCAATTTTTAAAAAGTTCCTTTAAAAGAAATAGTTCTCGGGACATCTCAAAATGAAAAGTACGTTCTGAAGACTGTATAGAAACACTGACTTAGAAACCCAAGAAACCAAAGTAAGTAAAAATTGATAGTGAATTGTCATCCCTGAGAACTGAGTTGGCACAGGTCCAATAAAAAGTAGAAATTGTACCTGGAAGAGAGGATGGTTTGGAGAATATGGCAAAGATATTTTGTTTTGTTCTTTTGAGCAGAAATATGTCAATCAATTCAATTAACTGAAACCTGACACCACCCTCCATTTTGACAAGACTTCTGAATGTTTTTGTTTTGATTTTTGTTTATTGCCTTCAGGTTTTAGGGGAAAGGGGGAAATAACCAGATAATACATCATCAAAATTTTCTTTGAGAATAAACAAAGAAATTTTAGCATTTGTTCTGATGTCAATATCAGTTCAAATTATTCTTCCTCACCCACCTCTATGTCTGTAGCATGATATAATTTACTTCAAATCAAATATTTATTAAACACTTAAAATGTGCTATAGCTTTTGCTATATATGTGTATGCACACCTACATATGTGTCTATATGCACGTGTGTATATGTATATATCTATATAGATATATCTATATGGAGAGAGGGAGTTAAAATGACAAATCCATAGATAGGCCTCATGCTGGATGTATGAATCAATCCATCACATAATAAATAAATATTTATTTGATATTTTCTATGCATCAAACACTATGCTAGATGTTGATATTATGAGTATAAAAAAAAGGAAAAAAAATACTACTGACATTGGATTTACACCTGAATAAGGGGGATAACAAATACACACACATACATATATACATACATACACACATATATACTTATGTGTGTGTGTTTTGTTTAAATGAGTATAAAGGAGTTAAATACAAAATATTTAGGGATACAGGAGACTAGCAATTACCATATAAGGAAAAGCTTCACATGGAAAATATTACCTGAACTTAATCTTGAAAATGGAAAAAGTCATTATGAGACAGATGTGAGTAGGGTATGCACTTCAGGAACAGGGAATCGCTAGTGCATAGATAGATTATAGAAGATTCAGTATCATGTATGAGGAACAAACAGAAGACCTGTTATGCTGGATCAAAATTTTTTTGACCAACTAAGTTAATAGTAAGGAATCAAAGCGAATCCAAATGCTAGAGGATGGAAAGAGAATATAGAGGTCCTCTTTGTAACCCTTGAATATAGAACACTATGCCATTTGGGAACTAAAAGAAAAACCTAGTAAAAAAGAACATATTTAAAATTCCCAGTTAAACTTCAAATTTCCAATCCTGAAAATCAAAGAAGAGATTAATAAAATTATGAGTAAAAAGAAAAAAATGAACATTATAAATAACTCTAGGATTTAGTTTTATGAAAAGAAAACAAACTAGATAAAACAGTTTAATTTAATTAAAAAAAAAGAAAGAACACCAAATTACTCATATCAAAAATGCAAAGGGAGAATATAACAATGAAAATAAAATTAAAACCATTATTAAAAATATTTTGACAAATTTATACTAAAAATGATAATTTAAGTGAAATGGATAGAAGTTTATTTAAAAAATAAATTACCCTAATAAACAGAAGATGGGATGGAATATTTAAATAATCTTACATAAGAAGAATGTCTTGAAGAAGTCATTCTTGATCTCCATATGGAAAAGAAAAATACCTGTCACCAAATGGACTTTCAAGTGAATTCTACAAAACATTTAAAGACCAATTTATTATAATGCTATATAACCAATTTTAGTAAAAATAAGTTAAAAAAAGAGGAGTACTGTCATATTCCTTCTCTGACAAAGGTATAGTTTTGTTATTTAAACTGGGGAGATGAAAAAGAGAGAAACCTGATGCAAAAAAAATTAAGTAAAATATTAGCAAGCAAAATATAAAGATGTATTGAAGTGATAAAAGACCATCACCAGGTAAGATTCATGCCAGGAATTCAGGACTGGTTCAAAATTAGGCAAATTATATGCATAATTGACCCAAATGCTAACAAAAACAACCAAACTCAAATGATTATGAGAATAAATGCTGAAAGTCCTTTTTAACAAAAATATAACACCCATTCCTATTAAAACACCAGAAAGCATAAGAACGAGTGGAATTTTTCTTAAAATAACTAGCATCTATCTAAAACCTAGATCAAACATTAACTGTAAGCAAATAAAGTACATGTTTCCAATAAGATCACAGATGAATCAAGTATGTTCATTATCACCATTATTATTCATGACTGTACTGGAAAAGCTAACTATAATTAAGGAAAATAATTATAAGATAAATGAATAAGCAATGAGGGGGGAAGACAACTATTTTCAGATGTTATGATGGCATACTTAGGGATCCCTAACTAGTTGAAACAATTAACAATTTTAGAAAACTTTCAAGATATAGAACAGACCTTCATAAATCATTCGCATTTCTATATTCTGCCCACAAAAGATGCCAGAAGAAATAGAAAGAAAAAAATATATTTAAAATAACTGTAAACAGCAAAAAATACTCGAGAGTCTACCTGCAAAGTCACACTCAGAACCTACATGAACAAAATTATAAAATATTTTTCACACAAATATAGATGGATCTAAATAGTTGGAGAAATATTAATTGCTCATGTGTAGGCTGAGTCAATTATAAGGAAAATGAAATTTCTACTTAAATTCATGTACTTCTTTGGTGCCATGCAAATTAAACTAACGAGGAATTATTTTATAAAGA
>JAQQSU010015682.1:0-11116 GCA_028627135.1 Pseudochirops cupreus
TGCGTAATTTCACATGTTCAGCCTGTATTTGATTGCCTGTCCTTCCAGTGGGGATGGGTGGTGAGGGAGGAGGAGAAAGAATCTGGAATCTGGAGTTCCATAATCAAATGTTATGAATGTCTATCTATCTATCTATCTATCTATGCAATTATTATTATTACTATTGACAACATCCAACTGGAACTTGAGATACACAGGCACTGCAGTTGGGAGATCCATCCTGCCCTACCAAAAAGTGACATAGGAGAGAATAGACTGGGGGAGGGGGGACACACTGGGATGGCTGTTTTGGGGTGGTGGGCGGGGGAAAGACAGGGAGAAAATATGTGACTCAAAATCTTGTGGAAATGAATGATGCAAACTATAATAAAATTTAAAAAAAGAAAAAGAAAAAAAAAGAAAAACATTTATTTAGCAAGTAAGTTTTCAATTCAATCCAGGTACTACTCCACCCCTGAACAGTACGTTCATTTAGTCAGTCAAAGTCTCTGTCTCAAATGGAAATTAGTTTCCGATCATAAACAAAATACATTCATTTGGTCAATCACAGAGCACAAAAAAGTCAAAGGTTTCCCACCTCTAGATCACAACTGAATTACAATACCATCCATTAATGCCAAGCACTTTCTCAAAAGGGGCAGGAGAGCACAAAAGACCATCCACCCTTAAACTACAACAAGGTTAAGATATCATCACTGCGTTCAATGCCCAAGGAGAGGTCCTGTCTTCATCTTGACCCGAGGCAAGTATTCAGCAATCCTGGTTCCTGGGGAGGCAAACCTCATCAAGTTACTCTCTGCCTGCAGGATAGTCCCAGAACCCCTGAAAATATCAGCAAAGCTGTCTTCCAGGATTTCTGTAAACATACAACAAGAAAATCCTCCTTCAGGGCTTCTGAACCAACAGCAAGGTTCCAGGACCTGTACAACAGCAGCACTGTCCTTCACCAGCAGGTGAATCTGGCAAAACAACATCAAAACAGATAGACAAAATACTGGCATCACAGCCGTGCCTCCTCAGTTCTTGGCAGCTCCAGGTGGCAGTCCTCAAAAGTCCTGGGCAGCTCCAACTGGCCCTCAGCAGTCCACAAAACTGCTCTCCAAAAGTCCCTCTGGCTTTCTCTGCTTGGGCCTTCCCTCCAAATCCACGGCTCCTCCCAATTCAGTCCTCTCTCTTCACATCAACAAGTCCATCCCACAAGTGGGATTCACAAGCTCTGGGTTTCAACACCCAACCCAAAAACCAAGCCAACACAGGGGGATCTCCAAATTCCATTACCATTATACATGCTCTGGTCTGGGACTGACCCAGGCCAATCCCTTAGCAGTTTAGGTTCAATATTGAAAGAGAATGAGTTTTGATCTTCATTACAACTCTGGAATGTAAGGGTACTAGAGGTTCCCAAACTTATTTGGCCTACCACCACCTTTAAAAAAAATACTCAGCACCCCACCCCACCCCAGAAATCTAGTTTCTTTAACTCTTTTTTTTTTCAAATTTGCATCATTTAAAAAAATGTAATTTTTTTTGAAATGGTACATCTTAAATTTACTATTTTATTGTAAATGTGTGGGGTTTTCCTGCATTGAAATTTTGAGGATGCAACACTGTATCATGGAACTATATAGTATCATATTGTGAACAAGTCATTGTACACACATATCCCTACCAATACAAAATGAATTTCCTGACAATGTGCAACACACTTGCTTGGTAAGACCTGTTGGCAGCCTTGACCACTGATTGGTCGTAATTCGCATTTTGTATGTTTATTTAGAAAATAATGTAATCACTATGACTTTAACTCTGTTATACAACAGAGGAAACATGTACGAATGATTTTTCAAAATTTTCTTCTTTCTTTGTGCTTCTACAGCCCCAGTGCCCCCCAATTGCACCCAAGGCTACTATAGCCTCCCTGGATCATTCCAGCATCCCCCAGGTGGTGGTATCACCCACTTTGGGAACCTCTAGATTATTATCTGTATTTTACAGATGAGTAAACTAAGGTAAGCAGAGGTTAGGTGACTTGTACAAGGTCACCTTACTGCTAAGTGTCTGAGGCCAAATTTTAATTCAAATTTTCTAAGTCCAAGCACAGTACTCTATTCCACATTCCCACACCTGATCCTTTACTATGTTTTAATTCAGTTTCAACAAACATTAATGTAGCATATGCTGAATTTGAAAGAAAAATAAAACTTCTTCCCTTAAGAAACTTGCATGTTATTAGACGGATATTATTTCATTGTCAGTCAATAAACATTTATTAAAAGTCTACCATGTTTCCAAAAAACAAAACAAAATGAGTGTGCACAGCACTGATGGTGGAGGAGGTGGGAGGGTGTTGGATTTGGGTGGCTCCCAGAGCTCTCAATGTTCACAGCAGGCAGATGTAGGTGCAGGTGTGGGAGAGCTGTCTGGTCCCAAGGTGTGTCCAGGTGGGACTGAGGCATGAGGAGAGCTGAATCAGCAATATTCCAGAATATGGCTGAAGACTTCACCTGGGAGGAGTGGGGCACTTGGAGCTGGCTCAGAAGAACTTGTACAGGGATGTGATGCTGGAGAACTATTAGAACTTTGTCTCTTTTGGAGTCCTTCAACCTCCAAATCTCATGTGATCTCGCAGCTGGAGAAAAACACATCATGGATAAATAAGATAGAGAGAAACCCTGAAAGGCATTTGTCAAGTTTTTTTATTCAGAAGTCCATATTTGAAGCAGTCAGCTTCAAGGACGGCAGAGCCAAGATGGTGTAGAAAAGGCAGCAACTCACCTAAGCTCTCCCCCAAATCCCTTTGAACACCTTTAAGTAATGCCATAGAACAATTCGTAGAGCATCAGAACCCACAAAAGGATGGGGTGAAATAATTTTCCAGCCAAAGACAATTCAGAAGGTCAACAGGAAAGGTCTGTTGCACCTGGATGACAGTGGAGCACAGTCCAGTGGAGGCTGTGCCAGCACAGACTAGGCCCCAGAAAACCAGGAGCAGGCCTTGGGAGCAGCTGCTGCTTCTGAAACTCTCAGTCCACAGATGGTAAGGGGGTCGAACAACTGATCAGAAGGAGATTAAAGGGTTCTCTTTGCTAGCACTGAGGCAAGACTCTGTTGCTTTGCCCATACTCAGATCTGGGTCGCAGTCCTGGGTGGCAATCCCAGGGTGAGGAGGAGTACTAGCACGCCAGAGCTTGTGGCTACAGTGGAGCAGGGACCATCCTCACAGTTCCAGGGCAGAAAAAAGTGCTTGTGGTTGCTCACAGACCAGAGCACAGACCAGGGGAGTAATAAACACATGTCTCCTTAGATCATACCACCTTGGAAGAACTGAAAATTTACAGGTCCCTAGAAGTATCTCTGAAAACAGCTGCACAAATACCCTGAAGCTTGGGACAGTGCACCCTCCACCCAGGAAGTGGTGGAGAAAAGGCCTCACTTTAACAAAGAGTTAAAAGTCAAGAAATAGACTGGGAAAATGAGCAAACAACAGAAAAAAATTCTGGTGATAGAAAGTTCAAAAGAAAATTATTCTATCAGACTTTTAAAGAACAATTGGTACCCATACTTTACAAGTTATTCTCCAAAGTTGAGAAGGAAAACACCATACCAGAATTCTTTTATGAGACATAGTCCTAATACCTAAACCAGAGAAAGATAAAACCCAGAAGGAAAACCACAGGCCAATATTATTAATGAATATTGACCCAGGAATTTTAAATAAAATCCTGTCAAGCAGACTATGGTGATTTGTCTAAGAAATCATTTATTGTGACCAAGTTGGATTTATACCAAGCATGCAATGGAGTTTCTACATTAGCAAAACAAGCAACATAATCATATTAAAAACCAAACATCTAAAACCACATGATTATCCCAATTGATAAAGGTAGAAAAAGTCTTTGACAAAGTACAACCCTTTTATGCTACACACTCTGCAAAGTACAGGCATAGAGGGATCTTCTTTAATGTCATAAAAAACATCTAAAGCTAAAAGCAAGCATCAGATGTAAAGGGAAAACACTCAAAACTTTTCCAATAAATACGGTAATAAAGCAAGGGTACCCCTTTTTCCCGTTGTTATTTGATATAGACTTTATGACCAAAGAAGAGTTGGAGAGCATTATAAAATGCAAAATGGATAACCTTGATTACATTAAATTGAAAAGTTTCTGTACAAACAAAGCCAATGTAACCAACATTAAGAGGGAAGTGGGAAATTGGGAAAGAATTTTTACAATCAGTGTCTGATAAAGGCCTCATTTCTAAAATATACAGGGATTTAAGAATACAAGTCATTCCCCAAAAGTCAAAGTTTCTTGCAGCAATAAAACAAGACAAAGAAATTAAAGGCAGAGCTGGGGGGAGGGGCAAGAAACCGGAAGCAGGTCTCTGGGCTTATTAACTGGGTCCCTTTATGCAGTGATTTTCACAACAAATCTGGGAAGTATTTGTTCCAATTTCCATTTCACAAGTGAAGAACATAAGGCTTGAGCTAAATAACCTTCCCGTGGTCACAGAGTAACCCCAGTTCATATGATTAGTACATCATAGGGCCAATTACAAAGCGCTCTTCAAAGAAGTGAAGAATAATTGAAGTAGCTGGAAGAATATTCAGGGTTCGTGAGAAAACCCTGCCTATATAACAAAAATGTTAGCAAAGTTTTTGTACGCTTTTCATGCTGTATCAATCCAATTACCAGAAGATACTTCATAGAACTTGCTAAAATAAAAAAACAAAATTTATTTGGAAAAACAAACGAGCTACACTACCAAGAGAAATGAAGAAAAAAGACAGGGACAAAAGAGGGAACAGCACTTCCAGACTTCAAACTACATTATAAAACAGCAGTCATCAAAATCATCTGGTTTGGGTTTTAAAAATAAAGAAATTAGACCATTGGAACAGACTAGCCAGAGGAGAATTAGGAACAACGGAACTCAATCACTCAGTGTTTGATAAAGTGGAAAATGTAAATAACCTAAGAAAAACCTCCTTATTTGATTAAAAACTGTTGGGAGAACTGGAAAGCATTCTGCCCAGCATCTTGCACTAGTGGTGCCAGTATCAGATAGAAACTGATCCCTGCAGAGCACAGATTGACTTAAAGGCGCTCAGAAGTTTTGCCAAGCTTCTTGGGACCTATGGGCTGCAAGTTTGATACCTCTGTCTTATACCATATTCCATAGTACATTCTAAATGGATACATAACATTCATGTTCAAGATCATGCTATAAAGAAAATAGAAGAGAAACAGATCTTATACCCATCATAACTATGAGTAGGAAATGTGTTCTTAGCCAAACGAGGGAGAGAAGTAATGACAAAAGATAAAATGGACAGGGCTGGTGCACAGACAACAGTAATACATAAAGGATAAGAAGGAAATGGTCAAATGGGGACAAAAAAATCTTTCTGAAAGGGTTTGGTATCCAAGATATATAAACAATTAATAAATATAAGCACAGATGTTCCAGGCTTGAATCTAGGTTACAATCTGGGCTAGTCCCTTAGCTTCTCCAGGTTCCAGTTTTCTCATTTGTAAGATGAAGGGGTTGGACTAGAAAACCTTCCATGTCTATATTTATGATTCTATATCAAAAGATGGGAATAGTCAATGTTGGAGGGGCTGTAGACATATTAATACATTGTTGGTGGAGCTGGCACAACCATTCTGGAAAGCAACTTTGAATTAGGGGGAAAAAGGAACTAAAGTATCTGCGAATTCTTTGACTCAGAGATCCAATTTTCTAGGCATATACCCAAAGGAGGTCAAAGGCAGAAACAGTAGCCCCATATATGCTAAAGTATTCATAGCGGCACTTTTGTGGTAGCAAAGAACTTGAAACAAAGTAGATGCCCATCAACTGTATTGTCTCCCTGATGAGAGTGTAAACTCTGTGAGAGCAGGGATTGTCTTACTTTTCTGTTTGTATCCCTGAGGTCTAGCACAGTGCTTGGCACACATTGTTACTGTTGTTGTTGAGTCATGTCCAACTCTTTGTGACTCCATTTGGGGTTTTCTTGGCAGAGATACTGGAGTAGTTTAGCCATTCCCTTCTCCAGCTCATTTTACAGAGGAAGAAACTGAGGCAAAAAGGGTGAAGTGACTTGCCCAGGGTCACACTGCTAGTTAGTGTCTGAGGTCACATTTGAACTCAGGTCTTCCCAACTTCAGGGCTGGTGCTCTATCTGCTGCATCCCCCAGGTGCTGCTTGGCACATAGTCATTTAGCAAGTACTTTATTTGTGAAGTCATTCTTTTGGGGAATTGCTGAACAAATTGTGATACAGGAATGTGATAGAATATTATTGTGTCATATGAAATGACATATGTGAAGAATTCAGAGAAAACCACAAAGACAAATGAACAGATGAATGATACATGTGTGAAGTAAGCAGAACCATGAAAACAAAAATAATGCTATTTTATTATAATAACTAGGCATGGCTCTAGAAAAGAAGTAAGAAATACCTCCCTTCCTTCATTGCAGAGACAAGGAACTAGATTTGGGAATATTGCACATATAATCAATGCCCTGGTTAATTTTGCTCAATGTATTTTTTCTTGTTTTTTTGGGGGGGGGGTTGGTCTTTATTACAAGGGATAGTTCACTGAGTAAGGCTGGAGAGAGATATATTTTGGAAAAGAAAGGGATATGAAAGTAAAATGAATCAACAAAAACAAGATAACATTTAAAAATCAAGTAGGAAAGACTGTGTTTTAGGAAGTTTATTTTTAAAGATGAATTGGAAGCAGAATGTTAGAAAATGCATAAAAGTCCAGACATCAAGTGATAAAAGGCTGACTAGACTAGGGTGGTAGCAGTGAGACTGGAGGAGCAGGAGAGTTGAAGAGAGCTGAATTTGCAATGGGAAATCTTATGTTTGAATTGTGGCCCTATGAGTACTAATCATGTGACCAGGGGATGGTTATTTAACCCAAGTCTCATGCATATCACTCGTGAAATGGAAATCGAAATAAATATTTCCCAGATTTGTTGTGAAAACTGCTGCATAGAATGACCCAGAGACCTGCTCCCACTTTGCTGCCCCTCCCCCCAGCTCTGCCCCACCTCCACCTGCCACTTCACTGCCCCCTGCTGTGCTAATGCGTCCATCAGTCACACCTACAGTGTCTGTGCCACGTCCTCTTGTCTTGAAAAGCCTGGTAGATTCAGACATAGCCCCTCACTTGGCATCAAAGAAGTCGGTTCTCACTATAAGCAGGTTGCTGAACAATAGGATAGGGAGAGTTATGAGTAAATAGTAGCTGCTATTGGAATGTTCCATGAGGTAAAGTGGGAGCCTCAGACTGTGGCTGTGGGAGACCAGACTGAAGCAGAGATAGACTAGAGCAAGAGTGGGGAACCTATGGCCTCAAGGCCACATGTGGCCCCCTAAGGGCTACACTTGAGGACCTAGGGGGCCACATGTGGCCTTGAGGCCATAGGTTCCCCATCCCTGGACTAGAGCATAATAAGTATTTTTTTTTTTTGCTTTTTAGGGGGGGGGAGGCAGGGC
Organism: Pseudochirops cupreus; assembly: GCA_028627135.1. Taxonomy (NCBI): domain Eukaryota; kingdom Metazoa; phylum Chordata; class Mammalia; order Diprotodontia; family Pseudocheiridae; genus Pseudochirops; species Pseudochirops cupreus. Next base: position 7,519 of record JAQQSU010015682.1, read on the forward strand.
AATTGGGGTTAAGTGACTTGCCCAAGGTCACATGGCTAGTTTTTTGTGTGTGTTAAGTGTCTGAGGCTGTATTTGAACTCAGGTCCTCCTGACTCCAGGGCCAGTGCTCTATTCACTGTGCCACCTAGCCGACCCCGAGTATAATAACTATTACAACAATAATAATTATTGATAATAACAATAATAACTAGCTTCAGAGTTGACAAAACGCTTTACACATTATCATCTCATTTGATCCTCTCAACAACCCTGTGAGGTGGGTAACATTTTTATCCTCATTTTGCAGATGAGGAAACTGAGGCTGAAAATGATCAAGTGACTGACTTGGGCTGACACAGCTAGGAAGTATCTGCAGCAAGATTTGAACTTGGTCTTTCTGATTCCAAGTCCAGTACTGTCTAGGAGTTATCTGCACTGGGACAGCAGTTGAACCCATGGGAGCCGATGAGAACCCCTAGAGAGAATAGAGGGACCAAAACATTCATGGATAAGGTATAGAATATAGGTGATGATCCCGCAAAAGATACTAAGAAGAAATGATTGGAAAAACAGGAGAACTAGAAAACAGCCATAGTCATGGAAACTCAGGGAGGAGAGAACGTCTAGTAGGAGACAGTGTGAGACAAGTGTCAAAAGCTGTGATGAAGTCAAAAAGGATGAGGACTGAAGGGAAAGGTCATGAAATTTGGCAATCAATCGAGAGCTCATTGGTCACCCTGGAGAGCTCCCTTCGTGGAGGGAGGAGACAGAAGCCAGGCTGCAAAGGATGGAGGAGTGAGAGGAGAGGAAGTGGAAGCAAGACTAGAAGCAGCTTTCTCTAGGTTTTTGACTAAGAAATGGAGAATGGGATTTTGAAGGCCTTAGGACTTACTAGGACTTAAATGTAATAGGATTTAAAGTATGACTACTGTGATTCATTTCATAGTGTCCGTGACTGCCATGATTTTTTTAGCTCACTGCTTAGAATTTTGTAACTGCAAGTGCCCTCCTCCCTGTGAAGGATGCAGCAAATGAATCCATCTCACTTCCCAGAGAACATACACCTGCAGATGCCCGTTCATACACAGCCATAGTCATAACCGAGGCCATAGCCCCCACATCACCATCTTTGTGTACTGGATGTTTATTCCCCCTTCTCTATAGAATCTGAGTGAGCATTCCTATGTAGAAGAATCCCAAGAAGAAATAGCTACAGTCATCTCCATTGAAGGGCCATTGATCCCGACTTCAGAGAGAAGCCCAAGGCCATCCTCTTGGCAATGGCTGTATGGGTTAGAGGCAGAACTCCCTGGGAAGACTTATGCCCATATCTCTTACCAACAATCCTAGATAAGTAGATGCATTTGATTGTGTCTTAATTTCTTTTTCTTTAACTCCTAAAATGAACTGAAAAGGTTTTTACCATCTCCCCAGTTCTAACTTCTTAGTTAAGTAAGGGTCCATCTGGGCCCAAATGGTTCCACTGCATCTGGGACCACAGATGAGATCCTCCCTATCCCCTTATAAACTGACCTTAAACTTAATCCTAAACGCCTCATCCCCTTCAACTAATTACTGAGCTCAAAGATCTCAAAGTGTAAATCTGGAAGCCAAGGTAACAGAGAACACCTTCCTCCCTACCAGTCACCATCCTGGATTGTAGGAAAAAGCATCGCTGACACAGCAGAGAGGAAACTTTTCCTGTACAAAAAGGGAAAGCTGGGAAGCCATGTTGGAGAGGTGCCACCTACCCCCCCCCCATCTGGATACATATTTGGAGGCCCAGAGCATCCCTCCTATCTTTCAGTCCCCCTGGGGCCTCAATCAGATACCCAGAATGTCTTTTAATAAATCTCCTTTGGGCACAAAAGTATTGTGCACGGACTTTTTTCTTTTCCTTTCCCTAGTTCAGATGATGAGTTGAGCTACCACTTAATCAGTCCTTTGGAGAGGCCTTTGCAGCTATATATAGGAAGCAAAATGGGTGGAAGAAACTGATTAATTCTCCTTCTCATTGAAAAATTCTTCAAAATCACATAGAGGGTCATTATTCAAATTGCTGCAATGAGTGGCCCTATTTTATAAGATGATAGCTTGAGGGGATAATGATAGGGTCAAGAGAGGAGTTTTGTTAAGAATGAGTGAAAACTGTGCATGCCTAAAGTCTATTAATAACTGGGACAGGCATGGCTCTGCTACCACGTAGGGCTGACGGCTAGGTTGGCTTCTCTATTTTAAGGTCGGTATCTATGCTTCAAAATACTTCCCAAACATGGAGCAGCTGTCAACACTCCTATTAGTTTACACACTTTGGGATGGGGCAAAGGCTAAGTTTGCCAGGTACACTCCCGTCTGCAATCGTACAGCTTTGCTGCCTGACTGTGCCACACGGGGAAAGAAAGAGGCATTTGTCTCTGGCTTGTACATCTTCAGAGAGGGGAAGCTCACGCTCAGAGACCAGAAGAGATCTCTGGAGACCCTGCCTTCAGATTTCAAGATCCAGCCATTGAGCACCATTTGTTCTGCTGCTGAAGCCAAAGGACTTCCAAGCCTGCTGGTCCTCGTCCCCACTTGTCTTCCGTAGGGGTTTGCCCACAAGCTAAAGGTGTGCAAACTTTCCTCTTTCTCTTTGCCCAAGTCTGGCCACACAGCAGCTGGCACTGCCATCACTGAGTCTGCCCCTTGAAGTTGCCCTTTTTCTGGGATGCTTGTTTGCTATAATGTTGCTCACAGCAGCACTTCTCTTTGATCCTGATAGTTTCTGTGTTTTAGAGCCCTCTCTGAGAATTAGACCAAAAATCTAAATTGTGAATTCCAAGGGAACCATGGGAAAAGACCAAGCCGCCCAGTTCTCAGCTGCCACCTGCAGCATTCAGCTCCACAGGGAGGAACATCTTAGACAAGAGATAAGGTTTAGAGCTGGAATCATTCAAAAAACAAACACTTTGTAAAAGCCTACTTTGTGCCAGGAACTGGGGACAAAGACACAAAATGACTTCTTCTGGCCTCTCAGGTTCTTTCTAGCTCCAAATCCAACCATCCAATATTGTGCATCACTCAACAATCTCACTTTCCCAGAATTCCAAGCAATTATCATTCATGAGGTTGACAGTTCAACTTGTTACAGTCCTCCAAAACAGAATTCTGGCAATCACTGTGGGCTGGGAGTACTTGTAAATGCTTCTGCAACTCCCTCAAACAGCCCATATAACGGATGTATTTTGTACTGTATCGACAGAAAGTTCCAGAACATCTCTGTCTTGGCTACTGACCTTGCCCTTCACCAGATAAGAACAGCTTTCTCTTCTAAGGTCAGCAATAGTTCTTCATCAGGCAGGTTTTTGAAAAAGTCTTAACGTCCTAATGAGTGGCAGCTGTTCTGAGCTAGAGAAGGATGCTTTAGAAATCACTTAGGGGGATTAAAAGCACATCTGTCGCTCCTGTGCTTGCTACATACAGAAAGGGGCTGCTTTCAAGACCATTTGGGAGAAATTGCAATAGAAGAGCCTCTCTACAGGAGAATAGTCTTTGAATTCCTTGCACTTACTAGGGAAAAGCTATCAGAGCACTTCTTTATGGACTAGATACTCAAGCATCTCTTTCCCATCCTTTATTTCTA
>JAQQSU010015683.1:0-11116 GCA_028627135.1 Pseudochirops cupreus
CTCTCTCTCCCTCTGTCCCTCTCTCTCTCTCTCTCCCTTTCTCTCCCTTTCCCTCTCTCTCCCTCTCTCTCTCTCTCCCTCTCTCTGTCTCTCTCTCTCTCCCTCTCTCTCTCTCCCTCTCTCTCTCTCCCCCTCTCTGTCTCTCTGTCTCTCTCCCCCTCTCCGACTCTCTCTGTCTCTCTCTCTCTCATAGACACACGTTTTGTAATAAAATTAATTCACTCTTGAGGTTCAACGAAAGGTAGAAAGTTCCCAAAAAGAGTCATGGGATCAATCAAATAAGCAACGAGCATTTATTAAACATCTACTTCATGTGCCAGGCCCTGTGTTAAGTCCTGAGAACACAAATCCAAAGACATGAAGCAATTCTACCTCTCAAAGAGCTTCCTTTCCATGATGACTTTGTCCCGTCTGAAGAGGTTTCTCAAAGGAGCTCTCCCACCAGACCCTAAGAGGGAAAGGTATTTCCCCAGGCTTGAGCGATGGGCACATGCCAAGATCCCTGGCGACCCTGAAGGACACAATGTTATGCGACCTCTGGAGAGAAAGGAGAGCATCGTTTCGTGCCCTGTTCGGCTATTGTTGAAGAAGTCTCCTTTCTAAATACCCGCCTGGCTAACACAGCTTGGGCTGCACAAACTCATCAGATCCCAGCTTCATGTTTGCTAGGAGATGAGAGAAAACACTCTTCTTCTCTTCCTTGTATCATACGTATTTTCAGGTAGTATTAGCTTTTTGACAATGGTTTCATTTCCAGGCTGCATCTACTCCAACCACAAATAACAAAGAAGGAACAAGACCTGTGATTTCATTGGTATCAAGAACTCCAGGGTGAAGAAATTCTCTCTAAAATTGTTATTACCTTCTATGTAAGTTATCTTAGTGAGCTGCTAAAAAGTTTAAGGTCAAGTGACCTGTCAAGAGTCACCTAGACAGTATATGTCAGAAACAAGATTTGAACCCAGATCTTCTTGGTGTTAAGGCCAGTTCTCTAAAATAGTGTAATTGATGCCAGGTTAACTACAGTGCCTATCATTGGAAGAGAAGACAGTACAGTCTGGAATATCTGAATTAATTTTTTAATAACATGAACAAATTTTCACAACATTTATATTAATGTTAAAAATATTATTACTCTTTAATACCTTCACTTAATAGTCAACCATGTTTCTATGATGGTTGAAAAGAGTCTGCCTCTCCTGTCCTTACCCACTGTTCTCAGTCAAGCTTGGGAAAATGCCTTCATCCTTGATGATGTGGTAGGATTCTCCCTCTGGGAAGCTCTTCTTGCGGGAGATCGTCTCATCTCACCAACCCTCTCCAGACCTCTTCACCTTTCACTGTAAGCAAGGTCAACTGAGCATGAGTTTCCATGCTTTCTAGCCTGAACTTGTCAGTCAGTCAGGAGTTGAGAGCTTCTCGATTCCCAAAGGGAAAGCTGCTAGATGTGGGGAGGGAAGAAAGGGAGGGCCAGTGCTGGGAGTGTGTAATGAATCTCCTAGTGTAGTCTTCTTAGTAAAAGGAATCAGATTCATAATTATAAAGAGGTCATCACATTTCTGCTTGAGGCATTTGGTTAGTTTGAAGTATTAGGACCTAAGCTTTCCACAAAGCTGACATGTTTGTAGCACTTTAAAGTGAATCCAGAAGAAACCCATTATGAGCAATTCAGGCAAGCCTCACATAAAACTTGTGAGATGGATCCTACAGCTGTCATCATCATCCTCAACACGTGCTTATGAAATACTGTGCTTAATACCAAAAAAGAGCAAAAACAGTTCTTAGCTTCAAAGAGTTTATATAATCTCCATTTTACCGACAGGAAATTGGGGTTTTGAATTGTTAAGTGGCTTGTATATCAATGGTCACACAGCTGAGAATGAATTTGAACCAAGGTCTTTCTAACTCCCAAGTCCACAATGCTATCCCATTAGATCACATTTCCTCATAAGGGGCTAGTACTGCCTATGAAAAAAGTACTACTCAGGACCTCAAATAATTTCCTTTTGGTCTGAAGAAACATCTCAGAAGGCCAGAAAAAAGACAAGCAGGATGGCTTTGAAGGCCAAAGACTGACCTTATTATGTCTTTAAAATATTACATATTATTTTATATATTCTTAAAATGAAAAGCACATGGTACATAATAGAGATCTGTAATTTCATGTACAGTCTTTTGCTGTTCTACATTATGGTTGTTCAATCATTTCAAGTCATGTCTGACTCTTTATGACCCCGTTTGGGGTTTCTTGGCTAAGATAGTAGAGCGGTTTGTCATTTCTATCTACAGCTCATTTTATAGATGAGGAAACTAAGACAAAGAAGGTTAAGTGACTTGCCCAGGGTCACATAGCTAGCAAGTGTCTGAAATTAGATTTGAACTCAGAAAGACTCATCTTCCTGACTCCATTCTGTTTGCAGTTTGCTAGGCTCAGAATAAAAATTAAAATTGAGAAGAATTTTAAAAGAAACTACTCAAAGGAAATCTATTCAGTGGTTGTAATAGGAAGCACCTGAAATAGGTGACCTGGGTTCAGGCCCCATCTCTATCACTCACTAATTCTTAACCTTTTAACCAGGTCACCTGGCAACTCTTGGTTTAATTTTTCTCACCTGTAAAATGAGAGGGCCCAAGTTCCTTCCCCATCAAATTCTACAAAAAAGGATTCATCTTAAGATCATAGAGTCAGAGCTAGAAAAGTAGAGGACTTCAGAAGCCAGGTACTACAACCTCCTCATTTTACAGAGGAGGAAAAGGAGGTCCAGGGAAGAGTCCACCTCCTTCGATTCCAGAGACAATGAGCTGTGCTGCAGTGACTCCAACTGTCTTCTTTAAGAAAAGAGAACATGATTTTATAAAACCATGAAGGAAAGAAGTTTTAGTGAAGAACCAATGTAGGGGAAAAGCTTCAAGGTGTTAAACATGGAAAGCTAAGTTCAACTATGACATGAAATGAGGAAGAGTTTGCAACTACAGATGTTCCAGGATTGGTGTATTCAAAGATCTTATTTTCCTGGAACCAGAAAGTGACCCACAAAGAAAAAAAAAAGGAGGAGAGAACATTTCACTCCCACAGCAGGACAGTTTGCCAGACAAATGAAACATCCTTAGGATTTAGTGAAGCTTACTAATTATTAATGAAATTAAATGATTTTGGGGCTGCTAGGTTGCCAGTGGAGAGAATGCTGGGCTTGGAGTCAGAAAGACTCATTCTGACCTCAGACACTTAACTAGCTGTACAATCCAGGGCAAGTCACTTAACCCCATTTGCCTCAATTTCCTTATCTGTAAAATGAGTTGGACATGAAAATGGCAAACCACTCCAGTTATCTCTGTCAAGGAAATCCCAAATGGTGTCACAAAAAGTCAGACACGACAGAAAAATGACTGAACATCATAAAGGACCTTAGAATGAAAGGTTCCTATATAGTCTAGTACATATGATTTTTCTTGGAAGAGTTCGATTCTAAAATCAACTGAATTCCACTCAGTGGTTCTTGGGCTTATTTTTAAAAGCCAGACCTGATTTTTCACACAGCCTAGGAAACCAAGCCTGTCTTAGAACAAAGCAGCTGCTCAAATTGACAAGAGTTTCTTCATCATTCCTCATGCATGAGGCTCCATGGACAGATTCGTGACCCTCAGCCAGAATTAGTTTTCTGAAGATTCTAAATTTTCTCTGTGGGACAGGTGTTCTGGACAGAGACATTTAACCCTTGTTCTGAGAAGTGAATTTTAACCTCCGAGCAGAGGAATTTATCAGTGCAAAGATGACAGCCACAACTTCCCAGGTTTCGTTGAATTCTTAGTCTCTCTCAAATCTTCTGAGGGTTAGAGATCAGATTTATCTTAAAGGAGAAGCTGCAAAAAAAAAAATTAAATGTAGATGGTCAGTGCCTGTTTATTTACTTTCTGTCTCTAAATAAGCATAATTAAGATAGTGTGATGGTCCAGGAAAAAAAAAACTGATTTTTTTTTTAGACTTTGTCTTCCTTGCAACAGGCTGTCTCTGCACTGGAAATAGTCCTTTCTTTGGCCTGGGTTTCCCTTCCTTTTCTGAACTCCGATGGGGAAACTTCCAAGTTAGAGTCATCACTTGACTCTGATGAGAACACTGGCTTGGAACTGGAAGGGTACTCAAAGGCGGTAAAGTTCAACACCCTCATTTTATGTGTAAGGCCAAACAGTTAAGTTCTTTTCATATCTTTCCTTTGATGTGTTGCATCTCCATAAAAAAAGGCACAGAAAGCCACTGAATTGGTTAAGGAAACTATGACCTTGCCCCCTGGGCTTCCCCCCCTCCCCCCCAATCATCTACAAGGGATGATGAAAGAGATTTGGGATTTGAAAATTGGGGTACCCTGAACCTCACAGTGGTTTGCTAATTATTAGACAAATAACCATTGTCTGGCTTAAACTATGGTCTTGAGAGATTGAAATCGAAGTGCATATAGAATACTCACGATAGGCCCCAATGAGGTATCTAAAAGTGGGCCTTGAAACTCTCACAATGTAGAATGATACAAAGAAAAACTTAAACCAGGGGACATTGGGTAGAGAGGAGACCCTTGATTTCTGTTGCATAGAACCTGGTTCCTGGTTGAGTATCGCCTACTGAGATCATAGAATCACAGAGCATGAAAGTCATAAGGGCCCTTAACATCCTCCTGCAGCTGAATGGTGCAATGGAGAGAGAGCTTAGCCCTGATTGCCTCAGTTTCCTCATCTGTCAGGTGAGCTAGAGAAGGAAATGGCAGACCACTCCAGTATCTTTGCCCAAAAAACCCACGAAAACAAACAACCAAAAGGAATCACAAAGAGACAGACACAACTGAAAAAAACCAAACACCTATCACAAGAACATTGTCTTGTCCAACCTAACGAATTCCTACATTAACACACCTTGCAGGAGATTCTCCCACTGCTTGAAGACCTCCAGGAAGGAGGAGGGGTTTCAGTAGCAAACACTCAGAGGGAACAAGACAGAAGAACCCAAAGGAATATGACCTGTACCTATTCCATTGACAAAGAGATGGTCAAGGATTTTAACCATTCTGGGCGGTGGGGGTGGCAGAAAATTCAGTGAGCAGCATCCAACATAGATGAAGCGCCCAGCTAAGCAGCATTTAGAAGAGAAGAGAAGAGTGGGGAGCGTTCAGCTAAGTAAGGTCTATCAGAAACTATGAGAACAGGAAGGAGGAGGGTCAGCAGGATCAATATAATAAATGTGTGCCCTTCCACGTGTGTTATGGCCATAACTTAGGTGTATGTCCCTACTCATGTGTTTCCCACACATACTCACTCTTCTTACTGACACTGTGCATTGTTGTGGGAGAATGAACCTAAGGTTTATAAGTGCCCTTCAACTGTTGTGTCATTGCTTTTCTCACTTCATCACTTCATTAAATGTCTCCTGGCTGACTATAACAGGTAGACTCTTCAGTGGGGTCTCATGAGCCACAGTTTTAGGGAATACAGACTTACAAAGTATCTTGAACCTAGGGTAACCATTCTCTGGGGGAACCTACTCTACCATTTGGAGGATTCGTCTAGGCACTACATACAAATGAAGGAACTGACACCCCACACACACCTTTCTGCCTCTTCCAGGAGGTTTACAGCCTACTTAATGCCCCTTTCATAATCTGACTCCAATTTACTTTTCCAGACTATTATTATATCAATTTTACAACTGAGAAAACTGAGGCAAACAGAAGTTAAGTGACTTGCCCAGGGTCATACAGCTGGACATGTCATAGGCTGGATTTGAACTTAAGTCTCCTTGACTCCAAGCCCATGCAAGCAGAGGTTAAATGACTTTTCCAGGATCACATGGCTAGTAAGTGTCTGAGTCTGCATCTGAACCTAGATTTGGACTTTCCAACTCCATGTCCTGCATTCTATTCATTGTGCCACCCACTATCTCCATAGATAGCTCACATATTTATTTTATAACTCTACTTTGTGAGGGAAGATGTTTGATTCAGACACATACTGCCTAGATGGCTCTGTGCAAGTCACTTTAACTCCTCAGTTTCCCTAGACAATTCTCTGAAGCTAAGAGGTGCAGAGGTAGCCTCTTGTACTGGTGGAGAGAGTTTCTTCAACCAAGACTTCCTTCACCTGGGCATTCCCTATGCCAAGGAAATCACATGTCTAATAATTATTCCAGATGTTGTGTATATACTCAGACATTTTTCATATTGTCTCCTCTGATGAATATGAGAACTTTGAAGGCAGGGACCAATTCATTTTTGTCTTTTTATCACCAACAGAGCACAATGCCTGGTGGGCGGTAGACACTTGATAAATATTTGTCAATTAATTAATAGATATTTAGACACTTTTTATGTTTAGTCCTCTCTAGGAAAAAAATGATTCCAAGATCTTCATACTTCATGCTTTGATTCTTCATTATTACCTAGTATATTTACCCACATGAGACATCATTTGAAGGTAATTTTCAGATAATATAATAATGTTACATTTGTATGGTAGCACTTCACAATTCCAAAATGTTTTATACACATTATCTCATTTAAAACTTACACTAACCCTGCGAGGTTGAGGGGGAGGGATCTGCATCGTTATCCTCTATTGATCCTCTCTAATTTATCCTTGGTAGAACTCATTTGTGCAGGGCCATTTGCATAGCATCTCCCCAAATCAGACTGAGGGCTATTTCTGCTTCTCTTCATGTTCCTACCGCTTAGCACAGGGCCTGGTATGTTTGTCATTATCTATTATTATCATTAACCAATTATTTATTATGATTAATTATCTATTATGCTTCCACTTAATAAATATTAACTATATGACAGGGATGAAACGTGATTTGCTCGTGGTCAACTGATAACAAATCAAGAAACACCACCAGAAGCATCCAGATTCCTGTTCCAACTCTCCCTTCGCCATCTCGAGCTGCCTCACTTTGCAGTGAGCAGACACGATTAAAGGCACAATTTAAAAGAAAAACCTGTGATACGGGGAGGCAACCACACACAGTGGAATAACCACTGGTCTTGGAATCAGAGGATCTAGGTTCAAATCCCACTTCTGACGCTTACTACTAGTGGAATCTTAGCAAGACACTTCATCTTTTCTCATCTGTGAAATGAGGAGGGCCAGACTACATAGCCTCTGAGCTATTCTTCAGTTTTACATATATTGTCCTATGATTTACATGCTTTATATGCTAACACGGCATTCTAATTTGTGTGTGTGTTGTTCAGTCATTTCAGTCATGTCCAATTTGTCATGACCCCATTTGGTGTTTTCTTGGCAAATATGCTAAAGGGGTTCGCCATTTCCTTCTCTAGCCCATTTTACAGATGAACAAAGTGAGGTAAACAGGATTAAATGATTTGCCCAAGGTCACACAGTTAGTAAGTGTCTGAGGTCAGATTTGAACTCAGGAAGATGAGCCTTCCCAACTCCAGTCCCTGTGCTCTGTTCACTAGCTGCCCTGATCTACATGTAGTAGGTGTCTAATAGATATCTGATAGATGAATTATAAAAGATTACACCTCCTTGAAAAGGAAAATTTGAGAAGTACAAGATGGATTTGTTAGCTCTAATTTTTAATGATAGCAATGACAGCTAACATGTAGCATTTCGTGTGTACTAGGCACTGTGATAAACCCTTTGTAATTACTACCTCATTTGATCTTCACAACAGCCCCAGGAGGGAAGTGGTGTTATTATTTCCATTTTACAGATGACTTAACTGAGGCAGACAGAGTTTAAGTGACTTGTCCAGAGTCACACAGCTAGTAAGTGCCTGAGGTACTTATCTGCCTGAATAGAGGCCCAGCACTCTATCCAGGGTGCCAGTTTTAGAGTTTACTTACATAATATAACAAATGATCACTTGCATGTGAGAAGGAAATGTGAGAAGAAAAAGGAGTTGGGAAGATCGGGTAGCAAGATTAAAGACCAAGAGATGGACAGCACAAGGGCTTTCAATGAAATATTAAATATTAAAAATATGTAGTTAGTTCTTCAGCACCTTGGAAAGAGTCCACAGATTAGGAAATGTGGAGACATTGTAATTGCTACTGGTACATTGGACCCACACCAATGAGATCAGAGAATCATGGAAGCATTGAAGATGGTAGGATTAATAAACATACTGAAGCAACATAATAGGCTTCTAGGGACCAATTAAGTGGATTCTTCCACCACATGAAACAGTTCCACAGTAAACTGAAAGAATTACACACCTCCTGAATATGAGCAATTCACTCCCTTCAGGTTGAGTCAATATTTATTTCATTAAGTCATATATAATCCAAACAACCATAGTGAATTTGGGAAGCCTTTGACTCTGGAAACCAACTCTCTATGTCTCATTTATTACCAAATAGAAAAGATTTGACTACCTTAGAAACACATGGAACAAAGAAATTGCCTAATGTGTAACTTGAGAGAGGAGGAGAAAGAATTTAATGATGCATCTGTCTGTTTTGACATAGCCCAATCTTGCAATATCTATTTAAAATAAAATCAACAGATTGGCAGCGATTACAACTGAAAGACTATAAAAACTTTTTTGGGGAAAAGCATTAATGTCTAACAGCTCTTGGTTTATGCTCTGGCACTACAGTAAATATTTTCAACACCAAGAGTCCCCTCCTAAAAACCTAGTATTAGCGCCTGCAGAAACTATCACCATTAGAGACATGAAAAGCTATCATTTTTAAAGATTAGGCAATGAGTACATCTGGGACCCTCTAATGACAGGAAACCTATAATATTTCAAGAAATTTTATTAGATGTTGTTCCACATTATCTTTCAAACCACTGAGGTAAGAACAATATGTTATTGCTTAGTATAAAGTTGTCTGATGAGTGTCTTGGAAGCCCTTTGCTAAAATACTAAGTGTTCTTATTCAGTAATTTGTTTCTGAGTTGGAAAATTTTTGAGTTGAGGGAAATCGAAATAATCTTTTGGACATGTGCTAAATAGCTGAGTGGTGTATTTCTGTCTCTTGCCAATATTCTCAGTACAGTTTCTACTTTCAGGTGATAGGCAAGGATGGACCAAAGCATCTCTTCAACTCAAAACTACCTGACTATACCAACACATTATTAAGGTGATTAAATCATGAAATTACACAAAGGTTCTGCAGGCTTCTTAGACTCTACATAAAGCAGAATTAAATGCTATGATCAAGACTTAAAAACAGTGATGCTGCCAAGAAGCATTAGACTTGATAACAATTCTATTACTTGCCAAAATGAGGTAGCCTGGAATGCTTCTATCTGGAACAAGAGCAACTTGGCTACCACAGGAGGCCACAGGGGTCATGTTGCCAGTGATGCCCAGAAAATAACAAAGAATCGGGCAGAGGACCTGGACTCAAGTTCCACCTCCTATTCTACTGTTTCTGCTACCTTGGGCAAATCATTCACCTTCACAGGCCTCAGTTTCCTCATCTGTCAAATGAGGGGGTTGAACTAGATGATGTTGGACATCCCTTCCAGATCTCTTTCTATGATCTTAACAAGCTGTCCTCACAGATTTGGAACCAGAAGAGACCTCAGAAGTTATCTTGCCCAACCTTTTTATTTTACAAATGGGGAAACTCAATGCTTTAAAATGGACCTCAGAAATCATCTTATCTACCTTTCCTGTTCTACAAATGGGGAAGTTTAGAGTTCTAGAATGGACCTTCAAAGTCATCTTGTCCAATCTCCTTATTTTCAGATGCGGTAATTGGGGCCCCAAGAAGCTAAGTCACATGGAATGTAAGTAGCAGAGACATGATTCAAACTCCAAAGCTCCAATTCTAAATCTAGCACTCATTTACATAGCACTTCTATCACTCAGTCTACTCTACTGCATGATCTCTTAGAATCTTTAAGGGTGTGAGTCCTTCTATATCCCTCTGAATTACCACCCATGTTGTCTCACTTTTTAGAATATTCCCCTCTTGGGGCAGCTAGGTGGTGCAGTGAATAAAACACAGGCCCTAGAGTCAGGAGGAGCTGAGTTCAAATTCATCCTCAGACACTTAACACTTACTAGCCATGTGACCTTGGGTATGTCACTTAACCCCAATTGCCCTGCCCTCCCCCATCCAAAAAACAAAAAGAATATCCCCCTCTCTGCTCCCTTCTTCCCTCTCCTACTCCTCATTTTCTCTGATCTTCCACCTAACTTGGATCCTAGGTTTCATTATATTGTCTACTCCTTGGGGACAGAGACTACCTTTTGTCTTTCTTTATATCCCCAGCACTTAGCTCAGTGCCTGACACATAGAGAACACTTAATCACTACAACTTCTTGACTGACTGACTAGATAGAGAAGAAAAAGATAACAGAAAAATCATTCAGTTCAGCCTCCTCACTTGACTTTCTTCCAGATTCCATTAAGGTCCTGTCTCCTCCTTGAACCTTCCCATTATAATCAACAACAACAATGACTGAATGGTTGATTGTTGTCCTTCGTTCCTGAAGGGGCACAGGGCTAAGAGCTCTGCAATTATTTTCCAATTTGATCTGTACAACAACTCTAGGAAGTGATGATAATGACAGCTATTATTCCCATAGCACTTACCACGTAGAAGGCACTAAATGCTTCACAGGCATCATCTCAGGTGATCCCCATAACAACCCTGGGAGGGAGGTTCTATTATTATCTCCATTTTGCAGATAAGGAAACTAAGGTAAATGGGTCAAGTGACTTGCCCAGGGTCACACTGCAAGTAACTGTCTTGTGACTGAATTTGAACTCAGGTCTTTGTGACTCTAGGTCTGGTTCTCTCTGCATTGTGGCACCTAGTTGCCTAACAATTCTAACACTCCATCTCTTCCCCACCTCCTCTAACATGTTTTTGCACTGAGCACATTTCACCACTAGCTAATTACTACGTAAAATCCTGTCTTATCATTATCTATCCTGAGGTTTAATATATTCTCATATCAACATAAAGTGTCCCAAAAGTTTTAGGGCAGTTATAAGCTGCTAAAACTTGAAACCACACTGAGACTTTTGGGATACCTTGCATATAACGGTACCTAATAGCTAGAAAAAAACTTTAGAAGCTTTCCATTCCGAACTCCTCTTTTTGCACGCAATGAGGGAACTGGCCAATGAGGGTTCACTTGTTA
>JAQQSU010015684.1:0-11116 GCA_028627135.1 Pseudochirops cupreus
GGGAGGGGGGACGCACCGGGATGGCTGTTTTGGGGTGGTGGGTGGGGGAGGGATGGGGAGAAAATATGTAACTCAAAATCTTGTGGAAATGAATGATGCAAACTATAATAAAATTAAAAAAAAAAGAAAAAAAAGTTTAAAATATCCAACACCAATGAGAAGGCCCAAGAGTTAACCAGACATTTTGTAAAAGTTAGATTTGATCAGAACAACATGGCAGACAAGGGCAGCACCGCTTTGGAGTATAAGCTCATTTGCAAAACATTATTGAAAAGGATATAAGAATATTTATTGGTAATGCTACCTCACAAAGCAGCAGAAAGCAATGGAGGGAAAAGGAGACTGCAGAAAGCTTGGTTTGATCTTTAGTGAAACCAGATTGTCCTAAGAGCACTTATAGATTACAGTAGGGGAATGACAAATTCATATAAAACGAGCAGATTTACTTATGTGGCTATGCTCAACTCACCATCTCGTAAGTACCTACTAAATGTAAAATACTTTTTACTTTTTCTGTGTCATACCAATCAAATTTATCAAAAAATTATTTTATAGAGCTAGAAAAAATTATAACAAAATTCATCTGGAAGAGCAAAAGATCTAGAATATCAAGGGCATCAATGAAAAATAATGTAAAGGAAGGTGGTTTAGCAGCATCAGATCTCAAGCTGTATTACAGAGTAATACTCTTCCCAAACAGTCTGGTGCTGGGTAAGAAATCGAGTGGTAACTCAGTGGAATAGATTAGGTATACAATACGTAGTAGAAAATGACCTTGGTAATCTAATGTTTGATAAATGCAAGGATTCAAGCTTTTGGGACAAGAACTCACTATTTGACAAAAATTACTGGGAAAACTGGATATAGAGGGGGAAAAGCAGTTTGGCAGAAACTAGATGTAAACCCAACCATATATCACAGTAAGGTCAAAATGAGTACATGGTTTAGAGAAGGGTGATATCATAAGCAAATTAGGAAAACATGAAAAATTTTCTATGATTTCAGATCTATGGACAAGAGAAGAATTTATGACCAAATGAGATAGGATCACGAGAAGTAAAACAAATGATTTAGATTACATGAAATTAACAAATTTTTGCACAAATAAAACCAATGCAGCCAAAATTATATTGTTTTGCTTTCTTTTTCTTTTTTCTTGTTTTTGGTTTTCTTTTTCAACATGGCTAATATGGAGATATGTTTTGTGTGAATTCACATGTATAATCTATACTAAATTGCTTGCCTTCTCAAGGGGGGCAGAGGGCCAGGAGGAAGGGAGAGAATTTGGAACTGAAAATTAAAAAAACAAACAACTTTTTTTTTTTACATATAATTGAGAATTATTTAATGAAATAAAAAATACATTGGGGGAAAATCATTCTCCAAACGTGTCAAAGCCATATTTGAATCTAAGTTATTTTCAAGAAAGCAAGAAATCAAATACTAGGACAACATTAATTGTGGGTGTCTTTGTTCATTGATGGAACTTAAATGAGGGTACCCGATCTTTCTTTCCTTACAAATCAGCCACTCAATAAGCATTTATCAAACACCTACTATATGCCAGGTCCTGTGTTAAGCACTGAGGATACAAAGAAAGGCAAAAAAACAAAAGAAAACAAAACAGCCCTTGCTCTCAAGGAGCTCACAATCTAATGCAGAAGATAACAATGTAACAACTATGTACAAACAAGATATATACAGGATAAACTGGAGATAATCATAGAGGGAGGTACTAGAATTAAGGGGGACTGGGGAAGGATTTTAGTAGAAGGTGAGACTTTAGCTGGGACTTTAAGGAAACCAGGGAAGTCAAGAGAAAGAGATGAGGAGGGAGAGCATTCCAGGCATGGAAATGCTTTCCATTTGAAGATGGAGTGTCTTTTGGGAAAAACAGCAGAGTCCGGTGTCACTGCATTGAAGAATAGGGGGTAAAAAGACTTCAAAGACAGAAAGGGGCCAGATGATGTAGGCCTTTAAAAACCAAGGAGATTTTCTGTTTTAAGTAAGGGATGGCTCTCTGGGAGGGAGAGGGAGGGACATATGGGTGGAAATTTAAAACTAAAAACCCAAATGCAAAACCCAAAACTTGAACATGATATAAAATCGAAAGTCATCAGTAAAAAGTAGCTCCATCAGTTTCAGCTTTCACTTGAGCTGTCTTATACTGAATTTCTTTTCAGCAATAAAAACCTGGTCATTTAAATGTTTAAAAAACAACAACAACGATGATCCTTGGATCTTAGGAAATCTGTTGCTACCAAAAATTGATCAAACTTCTAGCAATTTCTAGACAAAAAAACCAAACAGATCAAGAATAACTGTTGTCTTTATTATGTCATGTAACTGCATAGGCATCCTATTGATTTTGCCCATTGATCATTGACAGATGGTGGAGCAGACCCAAAACTGGACCCAAAAAAAGCTGGACCCAAAACTGAATAAGAGAGGGAGAGCAGAGCAGATTGTATATGGGAAATTGCCAGATACTTTCACTAATCGTTGACATACACAATCATCTTGTTTGTTTGGTTATTTTTGGAATTAAATATATTTATATATTTTTGCTTTGATACAGCAGAGATTTTACAACAAATACCTAAGCTTCCCTACAAAATAGATTCCTCCTCAAAATGGCTAGTTTATCTATTATTGGTAGAAAATATGAATATATCCTTTGGTTTTGGTAATAAGATATTAATTCTGAACATTGTATTCCACCAGAACTTTGTTGCCTCTCTGTATTGAGATTATTCACATCATTGGAGTTATCAGGTGTATTGTTCTTTTGACTCTGTTTTCTTCATTCTTTATCATTTGGTATTTCTCTGAATTCTTCATTTTTTTTTTCTTATGGTACGGTAGTGTTCCATTATATTAATATGCCTTGGTCTCCTCATTCATTCATATATATATATATATATATATATATATATATATATAAATTTTCTGCTATCACAAATAATACTGCTATGAATATATTTTGTGTATTGGTTTTTCCCTTCTGTTAGTAACCTCTGGGAAGGGGGGAATCTAAGTCGTAGTAGAGGAATCTAGGTATTAAGACATATGCAACTTAGTAATGCCTCCTTGCACAATTCATGACCAGCCCATCTCCTTTTCCAATCCTATACTTCCCAGCTGATATCTTTGATGTACTTATTATGTGGAAGCCATTGTTGGTGATGTGCTGCATCCTATCTGTACCCACCAGGTATTTCTCCATTGCCCTTTGGGTCAAAAGCAATTTTGATTTTGGGAAGATTGTGCCATTCTGTGATTTGCAGCCATGAGGAGACATTTGCAACATGAGGAGAATACTGTTGCTAAAAAATATAGGTTAAATTACCAATAATGAGAGAAATGCAAATTAGAACAACCCCACAGTATCACCTAACACACCTCAAGTTAGCAAAGCTGCTAAAAGCTGGGAAAATCCATTGTTAGAAGAGACATGGAAAGACAAGCCTACTAATTCACTGCTCGTGGAGTCACAAATTGGTTCAACCACTGTAGATAACAATTTGGAAATGTGCCAGGAGGTATTACTAGGTTGTTTATACAACAACCTCTGCTAAAGCAGGCAGCTAGATGAAGCGGTGGGTAGAGCACTGAGCCTGAAGTCATAAATGCCCAAGTCAGAGTTCAAATCCAACCTCAGACACTTACCAACTGTAGGATCCTGGCAAATCAGTTAACCTCTGTCTGCCTTAGTTTCTTCATCTGTAAAATGAAGATAATAATAGCACCTACCTCCCAGGATTGGTGTCAGGATCCAATGAGACAAGATTTGTAAAGTGTTGAGTATTAGTGCCTGGCATATAGTAGATATTAGATTTTTTTTTTACTTTACTTATTTTAACATTCTTTTCTTTTTAAATTTTCAGTTCCAGATTCTTTCCCTCCCTCCCACCCCTACCTTACCCACTGAGAAGGCAAACAATAATATCAATTTTACATGAAATCATGCAAAACAGAATTCCATATTAGTCATACTGCAAAAAAAAATTGAAAAGCAAGAAAGTTATACTTTAATTTGCACTCAAGGGTTCATCAGTTATCTGGAGGAGGATAGCGTTTTTTCATCATGAGTCCTTTGTCTTGGCTTGCGGTATCGATCACAGTAGCCACCAAATCATTCACAGTTGATAATCATGACAACATTGTTATTACTGTGCCCACTGATCTCCTGGTTTTTCTCATTTCACTTTGTATCAATTCATATAGATCTTGCCATTTTTATTCCTGAAACCATCCCCCTCCCTGTACTTTCTTATAACACAACAGTACTCCATTACATTCATATACCACAACTTGTTGAGCCGTTGCCCAGTTAATGGGCATCCCCTAAATTTCTAATTCTTTGCCACCATAAAAAGAGCTGCTAGAAATATTTTTGTACACATAGGCCCTGCAACCACAACTGCTGGTGCTTCTCTTGACCCTGGAACTATGATGAGGGCCCCTGTTTTCTTATGACCAATCATAAGTGCTTCTCTCCATCCTGGAACTCTGACCCAGAATTGTTTATGGGCAAAAGAGTTCCATTCTGTGCCAGCTGCACCCAGTGCCAGCAAAAGGTCCCCTGTAATTCCTTTCTGACCAATCACTCAACGCCTGTAGAGACTCTAGGGTGAGAGTTTCCAAAGCTGCTGCTGATGCCACCACCTCCAAGGCCCACTGCTGTGCTCCAGGCCTGAGTCCATCCTGCTACTGCAGACCTCTCCTGTGGACCTTCTAAGTTTCCTTAGGCTGAAAAAATGTCTCCCTCTGACCTTTTGTTGGCTGTGCTGCTCCAAAATTTGATTTGATGTGTTATTTTAAAGTTGTTTGGAGGGGAATGTTGGGAGAGTTCAGTTGAGAGTCTCAGCTTCTACTCTGTCATCTTGGCTCTGCCCTCTTCTAATCTAGCTATTATTATTATTAAAGCAACATGGTATATGGGAAGCATCCTGTAGCTGGAGACAGAGGACTTAGGTTTAAATTCTGCCTTACTAATTATTAGCTTTGTGACCCTATATAAGTCACTTCCTCTTTCTAGGCTTCAGTTTTCTCCTCTGTACGGTAAAGGGGTTGGACAGATGAGCTCTAAGGTCCCTTTAAACTCAAAAATACTATGATTTTATGACACATGTGGTTAAAGAGAATGTTACTTTCTGGGATTATAGAATAGAATTAAGTACTTTTGGACATGACATTGTTTTTAAATTTGGAACTTAATGCAGATTCACGTCCTTTATATAGATTTAGACAACCACTGCTTGAATTCACGACTCTTCAGTACTGTGTGTGGGAGACAGAATCTTAGTATTTCTAGTTGATGAGTTGAGAACCCACAGAGTTCTTTTGTGGCCCTTGGTATCTCCTGCTTCTCCATGCTGGGTACCCAACCCTGGATTTCCAAGTATTGATCATATGTATTCCACAATGATTAATTTCTTCCTGGTTAGCTTTTCATATTGGGAAGCTTACATTATTATAGAATATTTTTTTATAGCAAACTTATATACAAAAATAGCCATCACATTGTTGGCCACAAAAAGGCTTACTTGGGTATTATCAAAAGAAAAGAAAACATAGCCATGACTTTGTCTCATAAATCCAGCATATCTTACTTTTAATTCAAGATGACAGTATTCATTAAACTTTCTAACAACCTTGTTGCTTTTCATATAATTCGTTAACATTAAGTAATGCATAATGTTTTAAATCTTTCCTTAAACCATTAAGCCCTCATTTTTTTTTAATCAGAATATTGTGTTAGGAAACTAGCTGGCATTTAAATTTAATGCTGTTTAAAATTCCACAGAGAGAGCATAGTTAAAATGTTACATAGAGAGTAAATTGCTTACTGGTTGTAGTCTGAGATTCCCCATAGGCTTTCAGTGTTCCTGATTCTTCCATAAGCCTTGGTTCCTCAAATCAATATGAATGTCTCTTTTGCAGAGTGCTTTGTGATAGCAAACAGTGTCCAAGGGATTGATCATGATAGGAGCATAGCCTCACAGATTATTAGAGTAGTAGAAACCTGAGACATCATCTAGGCCAGTGGTTCTCAACCTTCCTAATGCCGCAACCCTTTAATACAATTCCTCATGTTGTGGTTAACGCCCAACCATAAAATTATTTTCATTGCTACTTCATAACTATAATTTTGCTACTATTATGAATCGTAATGTAAATACCTGATATGCAGGATGTATTTTCATTGTTACAAATTGAACATAATGCACAGGTTGAGAACTGCTGATCTAGGCCAACCCAACAGTGATCATCTAGCTTTTGCTGAAAGACCTCTGAGGAGGGGAAACCCACTGTCTGAGGTAGCCCATTTCGCTTTTGGATATTTCTATTTGTTAGGATTAAGCCTATGTTTGCCTTTTTGGATCTTCCATCCACTGTTTCTATTTTGGCTTTCAGGGACTAAGAACAAATCTAATCACTTTTTCACATGAAAGTCCTCAAAATACTTGGACACAGTAATTCTTTTCCCCTGAGCCTTCCTTTCTCCAATCTAAATATGTCTAATTCTCTCAACCAGTCCACAGATGCCATAGACTCAAGGCCCTTCTCCTTTGGACAATCTCCAACCTATCTGTGTATTTTCTGGTACCTAGAATAGAACATCATTCTTAAGATACATAGTCTGTCTGATGAGGGCAGATGAGAAAGGGACCATCACCTCCCGATTCCTGAAAGCTCCTTCTCTCCTAGTGTGGCCCAAGCTCTCACCCCAGGTTTTTTTTGGCTGCCACATCACACTGCTGACTCATATCTTGCTGTCCACTAAAATCCTTAGATGTTTTTCAGACAAATATTTCTAGCCATACATCCTTCCTTGCACATTTATAATGGTAATTTTTAAAATCCAAGGGCAAGACTTTAATTTTATCTTTACTATCCTTGCATTTTATTAGATTCAGTCCAATATTCTTGCCTATCAGGATTTGTCTTTTGGAATACTTACTCCATTATGTGCTGTATTATCTTGCTCTCATAGCTTTGTGTCATCTCCAAAAAAAGAATATGACAGTAGTCTAGAATTAAGAAGCGTTGTTGGGGCCCTGTACTCCCTTCCTCTTCCTGTGAAGAGACTTTCAACTCTGGGCCCAAGCAGGATGTCTGGATTGGATTCAGTCCTGGGGGAGCCTGTCCTCTGTTGAGAGGAGGGCTAGGCTCCCTTTTTCATATTCATTGACTTGATAAACATTGACTCTGGAAACCCAGGGACAATTTTTAAAAACAGAGGTTTTGGCTCACATCAAGGGTTCCTCCAAAAGAGAGAGTAGAAAGGTACTCGATGTACAGTGTGAATTAGATATGAAATTAAAAAATTATTTTCCACCCATAAATGTTAAAACATGTAAAATTTTCACAAGCACACATGAACAGATACAAACTTAATATTTAGGAACTTAATTTACAATCACTGTTGCATTCTCTCTATAGAGGTTGATAATTAAACCTAATTAGAATATAAAGCAGTTTGTGAGTTTGTCAACAGGTATGACCATATTGCACCTAAACTTTGTATTGTCCAGACAATTCCCAGTCATCTTCTTTTTTGATCATCTTTTCTGGCAGTCAGTTTCACTCATTTGACCCAGGACCCCTGGACTTGTTGAACAAAGTCTGAGAAGCCTGGGTACATCTACCTCAACAATGATGTTTCAGAGAGGATTCTGGGAAGGTGGTGGAGTAGGGTAGAAAATTCCAAGCTCTCAAGATTTTCCTCCACTAAAGAGATGAAACAACCCCTTAGGGCAAACATAGAGCTATTAAAATCAGTAAGAGAAGGGTCAAAACAGGGGTCCTCCTGGGACAATTGGAGAAGATCTAAAGAAAAATTCTGGGAGGAGGTTTGGCCTCTGTGAAGAGTAAACACTTTCAGGTTAGGGACCGCTTAAACAAGTGGCAAGCGCTGGTATTAGCTGTATTGGAAGGCTGTGTTGGCCCAAGCCACAGGAACTTTTATCCACAGGACAGTGAAGGAAGTTGGATGTCTGAACCTGGGGAGATCTAGGGAACCTCTGCTGACAAGGAACGCTAGACTCAGCTGTGCTTCAGAGATGCAGCAGGGTGAGGAAGAACCAGCATACACCTGGGGAGGGCAGGAGCAGTGGGGCTGGATGCTGCTCACTGTGGGCACTTACAGGAGGCTGCACGTCTTGGTTTGGGTTCAAGGTCAGAGAGAAGAACTGAAGGAGGATCTGAGGCCAGAGGTGCCATCCTCTATATCCCAGGACTAGAAAGTGATTACAAAAATTAAATTGTTCTAAAAAATGCGCGGGCAAAGGAAAAAGAATCCAACCATAGAGAGTTACTATGGGAATAGAGAAGACCATCTTCAGAGGATGATAGTGAAGAACAGAAACCCTCTTCTACACTCAAAGAGTAAAGTCAAATGGTCACCTATCCAAAAAGAATTCATAGAAGAACTTTAAAAAGACTTTAAAAATCAAACAAGTGAGATTGAGTAACAACTAAACAACATCAACACAACAATAATAATAATAACAATCCAAGAAAAACAAGAATATTATGAAAAGAAAGTCAGCCAGTTAGAAAAGGAGATCCAGAATCTTAAAAGGAAGACAATGACTCCTTGGAAATCAGAATTGGGCAGGGAAGCCAGCCAGGGTATAAGAGATCGGGGAATAATCAAATATAAAGAATGAAAAAATAGAAGAGAATGTGAAATAGTTCATAAGAAAATAACTGATCTGGAGAACCGATCAAGAAGAGAAACATAAGAATAATTGGACTATCAGAAAGCTTTGATCAAAACAAGAATCTTGATACAATAATACAGGAAATAATTAAAGAAAATTATCTTTCAGCATTAGAACAAGAGGGAAAAACAGAAATAGAAAAACAAAACCAAAAAAATCCCACCAATCACCACCTGAAAGAGATCCTACAAGGGAAACCCACAGGAATATTATAGTCAAATTCCGAAACCCCCAGCTCAAGGATAAAATATTATGAGCAACAAGAAAAAAAAACTGATTTATATACGGCAACACCACAATTAGAATCATACAAGACCTAGCAGTGACAGCACTAAAAGACTACAAGTATTGGAACACTATATATTGAAGAGCAAAAGAATTGGGCTTCCAAGAGAAAATATCCTACCCAGCAAAGCTATGCATAATTCTGAATGAGAAAAAGGACATTTAATGAATTGTCAGACTTTCAGGACTTTGTTTAAATAAAACGAATGAACCTGAACTTAGTAGATGATTTGACATACAAGAGCCAAGAGAAACATAAGGTACATACCAAAGACCAGTTGCAAGGCACTCAATAATGACAGATGGTTTACCTTTTATATATGGAAAATAGAGAGTGTCTGTCTAAGATTGTTATTAGTAATTGGGTAGCTCATAAGAAAGAGTGGAGTAGACCTGAGTATGATAGGACTTCAAAAAGTTAAGTCATTCAGGAACAGCTAAAAAGAGTAATTATCTTATACAAATGAGGCACAAGAGGAAGAACCAATACAGAGGAATTAGATGGGGAAGAAAGGCTGTTAGTTCTGGTAACCTCCTTTCATAGGAAATGGATTTAAGAGGGAACAATACATATATATCTAGAAGAGTAGAAAAGTCTTCTAAATTAAGAAAGAAATAAAATATTAAGGGGACCAGTGATGGGGGAGAGGATAAGGGAGGGATCTTTAGAGGGAAGGGTGAGGTAATAGGTCAAAGGGGCTTACAAAAGGGTGTTTAGATGTACGGGAATAGGAAGATGAGGGAGGAATCCTCTGGAGGGGGGAAGGTCATTAATAGGGCAAGGTAGTGAACAGAGGTAAAGTAGAAGAGTCAGGACGGATCGGAAATAAGAGATATGCACAAACATAAAAACAAGAATAGGAGTAGAATCTGTTAGGGAAAGTATATGCTTATATATGTATGTATATATCCATATCTAAATATAACCATATTTAGTTGTAGCCTCGGGGGGAGAGGGGAGAAAGGGGAAAAATAATAAAGTAAAAAGTGTACAGCAGAGGACAAAAGAAAACCTACAAGGAAGCAAAGAAAAGATGGACAGCTCTCAACACAGTGTATATTATTTAATATATAGGCTTTCTTAATTTTTTTTTCCTTCTTTTTGGAGGGGGGAAGGCAGGGCAATTGAGGTTAAGTGACTTGCCCAAGGTCACACGGCTAGTAAGTGTTAAGTGTCTGAGGTTGGTTTTGAACTCTGGTCCTCCTGACTCCAGGGCCAGTGCTCTATTCACTGTGCCACCTCACCGCTGCTCCTATATCAGCTTTCTTGAAATGGAAATTTATTGCTATATATTTTGAATCCTCTCTTATGTTCTGCTGTGCACGTGACATTTTTTTCTTTTCTTATTTTATAGTTAAGTCTTAACATTGAAATTTTTTTTAAATTTTATTTTAGTTCCCATCATTCATTTCCACAAGATTTTGAGTTAAATATTTTCTCCTCCTCTTTCCCCCACCCACCGCCCCAAAACAGCCATCCCAGTGTGTTCCCCCTCCCCCAGTCTATTCTCTCCTATGTCACTTTTCGGTAGGGCAGGATGAATCTCCCAGCCACAGTGCCTGTGTATCTCAAGTTCCAGTTGGATGTAGTCAATAATAATAATAATAATAATTGCATATATTCTTAGGGTTTTTATCCTTATTACTCTGAGGGCCCTAAGACAACCAGGATACTTACCTCTCTGGCTTCCTCTCACCGAGCTCTCTCCTCGGTCTTCAGCGGCTGCTGGCTCTAGCCCCCCTTCTCCCTCGGGCTAGAGAACTGTCCCCCACAGAACGACCACAGCTTCGGGCAAGGTGGCTCATAGACTTTTATTACAGGTGATAACAATTGTGCAAGCTTAAGCGGCCCTAATCTACCTTGCCCATCTTCAGCCTTCCCCCGGATCCTCTCCTGGGCAGAATTCCTGACCGAACCTCCTCCGAATCCTCCTCAGCTTCCTCCTCCCCTCTCCTCAGTCCTGATATCTCCCTTCCATACTCCATCCCGTTTTGGAGGGTCACCGTCCAGTGGACCTATCATGTACAGCCCCGAAGCAAGGGAGGCATCTCTCGTCATCATGCCTATCACACCCACTGCCTTGTGTGCCAAGCCCAAC
>JAQQSU010015685.1:0-11116 GCA_028627135.1 Pseudochirops cupreus
TCTATATCTACATATCTATATCAGCTATCTATCTCTATCTCTATCATCTGTATCTATCTATGTCTATATCTACATCTATCTATATATCTATCTAATCTATATCCATCTATAACTCCATCTCCATCTCCATCTCCATCTCTCTCTCTTTCTCTATCTCTATCTAATTGTCTTTCCACTTAATGTAAATCCTATCCTAGCTCAGGTTTAGTGGACACTCTGAGCTTCTGTGTCTCACTCATTGTTATGTTGGAACCAGCTTAGGAGAGTAAGCTATCGAAAAATTTAGTGGGGGCATTTATATTTCAGAAATCATCAGACACTACAAATCAGGGCATGGTGATTGTCCAGACTAATGAAAGCATTAGAGAAAATGTTGATACAGCAGATTAAACTAAAAATGTGTCAAATATGCATTCCCTTATGTCCTCTTCAGGAAGTTGGTTATAAAATGTTTACTAGCATACCTCAGATACCACCTTGATCCTCTCAGAAAAATTATAACGCAGTAGCTCATTTTCCAGGGCTGAGTTAAAACTGATAAAAGGTTTTGTTAAACGAATTATTAGTGTAAAGGAGGTTTTAGGCTAGGCTTAAGGAAGCAAAGGAGTAGTTAGCTGCTAAGCCAATGGCTAGAGAAACATTCCTTATTAAACTAAGTCCTCCTAAGGAGACATTGAAACTTTCAAAGATAAATGGCATTTGAAAGCAACGTAAACTTTTCTTTACCATCAACTATCCCACCTACAACATACCTGTTGTTTTTTACTACTGTTTCTTGTATTTAGATTTTTTTCAGGCTTTTATATATAACTAAAACTTACTCCATCAATAATCACATATTCTGTCTTTGGAGCGAAGTGGGCAGGAGTCCAGAGAACTCAAATTGAAAGGCTGGGAAATGCTTTATAGTGGATAACTAATGCCAGGCTTTCAGACAGAATTAGTGAAAGACTTAAAAAGCAGCTATAAAAATTGTAATTATGTTCCATTGACAAAACAATAGCTTTTATTGTATTGTTGTTGCATAAAGAAACCATCATCTGGTTAAGAGACAATATGAAACTTTCCATAGGGTCATAAACATTTTTATATCAACCTGCTGACCCTCCTGTAAAGCATGCACAGATATTTTAAAAGTCTGCTAGAAGAACAACACAACAAAAAGCATTAAACATTTTTGGGTTTTGCTATTTTAGTTTAAGTTCATGCACTCCACCCAGGGAATGTCTAGTAATGAGATGTGACTGTTGTGTTTTTTTTTTTAATTTTTCCTAACTCTTGACCTTCAAGAGCAAACTGAGCCCCTAGGGTGCATGGACAAGAAATGCAAGATATTTATATGCCTATATCACCCCTCCTAACCAATCCTGAAATTTAGGGACCTGAACCAACCAGTGAGCACATTGTGGTCTCAGCTTCATTGGAAATTACATTTAGAGCATCAGACTTTGAAATACCCAGACACCTGTCCCATTTGGAGGCTTTAGAAATTGTGACATGATTGGTTCTTATGGTCCACAATTCACTAGATTCTAAATGTCCCTAGACACTGATTTTACTAGTTGCGGTCCCTATTGAAATCCTAACCTTCAGAATAACTCCCCATCTTTGACTAGTTTGTGCTCATTTTTCTTGTTCTTAATATCACAGTGATCAAAAATTAGCATCCCCATATTATAAAGGATCTTAACCTTATTGTGTCCCATAGACCCCAGCAATCTGATGAGACCTTTGGGCCCCTTTTAAGAATTTTTTTTTATTCAATTGAAAGAAATGTTACAGTTCATTTAGAAATTGATGAAAAGAAAGATGTATTTTTTGTCCTCCATCAAATTCATAGACCTCCTGAAATGGGTCTTTGCTCACCTAGTAAAGAAACTTTGTCAAAGTGGGAAAAGGACTAAAGTGGAGTAAGGGGGCCTGGGTTCAAATTTCTATACAGTATAACTGCATGCCTATTACAAGTCTTTTTGTATATGTGTGTGAGCTTTGGTTTCCTCATCTGTGAAATGGAGACACTAATACTTTGATAGAAAGCCTCCAAGTGATATATAACACACTTTAAGTATTACAGAAATGTGATATCACATCATTCTTTGTAAATAGTTTACCTAGATTATAGCAGTATCAAGAAAAAATGAAATTATTATACACATCTAGCAACTGGAAGGGGCAACTAGTTGATAGAGTGAATAGAGTACCAGGCCTGGATTCAGGAAGAGTCATCTTGCTGAGTTCAAATCTGTACTCAGATACTTATTAGCTCTGTGACCCTCAGTAGGTATCTTAACTTGGCCTCAGGTTACTCATCTGTAAATGAGCTGGAGAAGGAAATAGCAAACAGCTTCAGTATCTTTACCAAGAAAACACCAAATGGAGGCTCGAACAGTCAGACAATACTGTACAACAAAAACTACTTTAAAGGGCTGTCTTATCAACATTGTTGTACAACACTACAACCAAGCTCCATGGAAAAGTTGAAGTATCCCTTCATGAATGATGTCATTCATTCTTCCATTTATAACAATGTTTTTATGCAATTAATTACTGTCATTTCAAGGCAGAACGGTATAATAAAATATAGTTGGACACTAGAAGACAGGGGACAAGAGTTCTACTTTCAACTCTGCTAATGACTATATAATTTTGAGGAATCTCTCTTGGCCTCAGTTTCCTTCATTATAAAATGAGTGACTAATTTAGATTTCTTTCCAATTCTAAAATGCTATTATTCTTTTTTATATCACTTTTTGGTAGAACTGGTTAGTGATCTTAAGTAGATTGTAGTTGTATGGATTAAACTCTAACTTTCATCAAGTAATAAGCACAATCAAATCCCATTGCATTTCAGAAAATCCTAATTTCAGATTGAGAGTTTGATCTGATTTGGGCTCAAAAGTCATGCCTTCACATCTTCACTCTGCTAGTTATTTATCTGTATCAATCTGGGCACTGCCTTCTACCCTCTGGTCTTTCATTTTCCCACCTGTAAAATGGGTAGGTTAGAATAAAGTATCTGATAAAGTATGGAATCAGGGAAATTTTCATGTAGATATGTGGAAAGTACTCCTCAAGATGCGTCTCAAAGAGATGCGTCTCAAGGAGAAGGAAGAAAAGGATTCTTTGAGGTAGAAATGAGAAAAGAGAGCATTCTACACATAAGGGATATCCAATGCAAAGGCCTGGGTACAGAAAATGTAGGGTTTTTTTAAGGAAAGGAAAAAAAGGGCCTAATTAGGCTATACTGTGAAGCAGAGGTGTCAAGCATGGGGGCCCTGGATAACACTACTGAATTCAGACTGAATGAGATTCAAATGTAATTGGGAAATTTTTAGCAAAATTAATTTTAAAAACTGTAAAACATAGATAACTATATTTTAGAACTAAGTAAATATGCATCTTAGAGGGATGATTAGTGGGCACCATGTCTATTTGAGTTTGACATCGCTTGTGTAGAATATGCAAAGGAGACTATTGTATAAAGAGGATTGGAATGTAGATTATGAAACTGGATGTTTTTTCTCTTAAAGGCAATATGGAGCTATTGGAAATGATTGAGTAGGGGAATGACATGGTGAGACATGCACTTATGGAAAAATCACTTTTAGCAGCTATATGGAGAATAGATAAGAATGGGGAAAGCTTGAAGCAGAAAGACCATTTAAGAGGCAGCTGTAATAATCTAAGAGAATAATGTGATCATTGTATGAGATACAGGATTGACTATAAGAGATGTTGTAGAGTTAGACACAGCAAGATTTGACAACTGAGCAGATATGGGAAGTGGGGGGAGAGAGGGGAGTTAAGGATGTCACCAAACTATTTTTAAATATAATTGAGGGGCATCACCTGAAACACTCATTTCAAGAGAAAGGTGTTAGTAATATGTGCATTACACATGCACCAGTTTTAAAAATATGATTTCTCTCAAACAAGATCCCTCCAAAACAGCGGTATTCCCAAAACTGGTCTCTGAGTAATTTGTATCTCTCTTCTATGCTTAAAATGATTAAATTTGCATTACATTTATCTATGTCTAAGTCCAACCACCTCTCTTCTTCAAGACCAAGTTTCTCAGTTTCATGGGGACAGACACTATATTGTTTTTTTTGTCTTTCTATCTCCCTTAGCTCTTCACACAGATCCTTGCCATGCTGACAATACCTTGGAAACTTTTTGCTGGTATGAGCGTTGTAAATCACACACACACACACACACACACACACACACACACACACACACACACACACATACACACACACAGATATATTTAATGTATAGCAAGTTACTTTGAAATTTGATTGGAATATAAAGATAGCTTCACTAATAAAGAGACAATAAAGCATAGTGGACAGAGGACTGGATTTAGAATAAGAAGACTTGGGGTTTGCACTGAAGACTTGAGATATTTTATTTAGTTCAATGGTTATGGGCAACTAAGTTAACTGCTCTGATCCTCATTTTTCCTTTTGACAAACAGTGATACATGTAATTCAGAGGGTTGTTATAAAGAAAAGGACTGTAATTTGTGAAGTACTGCATATGTGTGAGGTATTGGGAGAGAGAAGGAAAGAAAAAAACATTTAGGAAGTACCTCCTATTTGCCAGATACTGTACTAAATGCTTTAAAACAGCGGTTCTCAACTTGTGTGTCACGACTCCTTTCAGGGTCAAATGACCATTTCACAGGGGCCCCAGGGGTCACCTAAGACCATGGGAAAACACATATTTCCAATAGTCTTACGAACCAGGCATGGCTCCTCTGTCTGTCTCCAGGCGAGTCTGCACACATGCAAATATGTCCACATATAAGTATTAAAGGGTCACGGCATTAGGAAGGTTGAGAACCACTGCTTTAAAATATTATTTAAATTGATCAATACAACAACTTTGGAAGGTGGGTGCTATGATTATCCTCCTTACAGTTAAGGAAACTGAGGCAGAGCTTAAATGATTTCCGCAGGGTTATACAGTTCAGTGTCTGAGGCAGGATTTCTACTCAGATCTTTCTGACTCTAGGCAGAGACTTCTAACCACTGTAACACCTAGTGGGGAAAAAAGTGAATTTGTTGGTTCTGATGAGACAGTGAAATGGATATTGTTTACCCAGATTTTAGTAAAGCTTTGACTAAGATATCTCATATTATTCTAGTGGGAAACATGGAGAGGTATGAACTAGATGATAATGCAATTAGATGAATTCAGAATTATTTGGATGTCTGGAATCAAAGACTAATTGGTAATGGTTCAATTTCAAGATGCCAGGAGACCCCTGAGTGGATTACACCTGGGGTTCCTGCTCAGCCCTGTGCTGTTTACTATTCTTTGTCAACGGCTTGAAAAAGGTAAAGATGTCATGACCACAAATGATGCAAAGTTCAAAGTAATTTTTAGTTGTTCAGTAGAATCATGATCCCCAATGGTATTTACAGTCTAGAGTGCTGCGTTTAACACAATAAAATCAAGTTCCATTAGGATCAATGCAGAGTTTTATAATTGGGCACAAAATAATCAATTTGTCAAGTAGAGAATGGAGGAGGAGTTGTTTAAAAAAAGTACATTTTTTAAAAATGATCTGAAGGTTTTAGTTCATTGAAAGTTCAGTCAGCAATGTTATATAGCTACCAAACAAACCAACGAAAATAATCCCAAAGCTAATATGATATTGGACTTCATTGAAGTGGATAGCTTCTAAGTATAAGGATATATATAAGTATAAGTATAATTACACTGTTCTCTGCTCTCTATTCATACCTTGGCTGAAATACTGAATTCAGTTCCTTGAGCGTGGTTTAAGAAGGATATCAATAAGCTGGATAATGTTGACAAGAAGAGAACTAGGACGATGAAGGATCATGAGTTTATATCTTAGCAGGATCCATTGGAGGGCCTGAAGATCCTTAGCTTAGAAAAATGGTGGCTCATGAGGGACATAACTGTGTTCAAATATTTGAAGGCCTGTCAAATGAAAGAAGTATCAGACTTCTGTTTGGTTCTCTAGGCCAGAAGAAAGATCAGTGAGTTGAAGGGGAGATTTTAAGATTGACATCCATAAAAAATACCCTTACTAACCATGAGAGCTTTCTAAAAGTGGAATGGATTACTTTGAGAGATGGCGGGTTCTCTCTCCTTGAATGTTGTTAAGCAGAGGATGGATGACCATTTTTAGCATGTGTTTTTAGACTAGATGCTTGCTGAGTCTCTTTATGACTTCACTTGGGGTTTTCTTGGCAAAGATAATAGTGTGGTTTGTCATTTCCTTCTCCAGCTCATTTTACACATGAGGAAACTGAGGCAAAAAGGGTCAAATGATTGTTACAGGATCATCAAGCTAGTGTCTGAGGCCAAATTTGAACTCAGGAAGATGAATCTTCTTGACTTCTAGGCTTGGCATTCTACCCCGTGTGCCACCTAGCTAGATGCTGTAGTTTCTTTTAACTATGACTTCACAAAGTTATCTCTAGTTTACACTGTTAGTAATTTCCTTAACCCAGACCTCAGAGAATACTCTGCTTTCTGCCTCTTATACACTTTTCATGTGTGGCAGTCTAGAGAACCTCTGTGGTTTTCTGGATCTTTTTTTTTTCTTCTTATTTGTGACAGAATTTCTTCTATACCTCCATCCCTTTTCTGGAATCTTCTATATCTAGAAGTTTTCATGCCAACCTCTAGTTTCTTACCTAAACATGGAAGTCCCCACCCCTGTTCAAGTCCTTAAAGCATTATCCCTTAGCTACCCTGATTCATGGAGTGAAATTGGATACAGATGTGGGGATTTGTTCAAACCAAGGGGGAGTCTCTGGCAGGACTATAGTGGTCTTCTTTTTTGCATGGCCTAAAGAGCATTATATCTGATCTATTTATTATATCTATATATATTATATCATTACATCTATATATTTTTAGCAGTTCTTTTTGTGGTAGCAACAAACTGGAAACTAAGGAGATGTTCATCAACTGATGAATAGCTAAATTAATTATGGTATATAAATGTAACATTATAGTGCTCTAAAAAATAAAGATATAGATGTTTTCCAAAAGACATGGAAAGACCCATATGAACTGTTGCAAAATGATGGAGACTAGAATAATTTATACCATAAAATCAATATTATAAAAATGACCATTTGAGGACTTTTATAAAATGATGAAGAATGAAATGAGCAGATCCCAGAGAGTTGTTTTTACTATAACAACTCTATGAAAACAACTTTGAAAACTGTAGGACTATGAGCCATGAAACAACCATTCAAGATTTCAAAAGAAGGACCAATGAAGAAACATATTAACCTTTACAAACATGTGACAGATTTTGGATGCACAAAGAGACATAAATATTTTTTGTTTGCAGCTAATGAGGAAATTTATTTTGCTTTCCTTTGCTTATTAGTTCCAAGAAATTTTCTTTTCTTTTTCCAATGGGGTGGTAAGGAAAGAGAAAAAAATAGATTTCTGTTCATTAAGAACAAAATAAAGATGTGGATGCAACAGATAAGAAATGTTGAATACACTTTCAGATGAAGTCACTCATTAGTTTTGCTGATCTGTTCTGTAATAAGAGACCTGTCATGAAGTGCGAGTGATCTGTAGATGTAATAAAATTAATAAAAAATAATTATGCTAGCTTGTATTTATAGAATGTATGAAGCTTTGAAAGCATCTTATATCTACAACAATAAACCACAGCAGAATTCTTCTTCTTCTTCTTCTTCTTCTTCTTCTTCTTCTTCTTAATTTTTGCTTTTTGGAGGGGGGAAGGTAGGGCACTTGGGGTTAAGTGACTTGTCCAAGTTCACATGGCTAGTTTTTGTGTGAAGTGTCTGAGGCCAGATTTGAACTCAGAAACTCAGAGCCTCCTGACTCCAGGGCCAGTGCTCTATTCACTATGCCACGTAGCTGCCTCCAAAGCAGAATTCTTTAAGCAGATGTTCAGATTATTAACATTAGGGAGCACCCAATTCCATTAGGTGCCATTTAGAATAACATAGGCACAGGCTTTCATGAAATTTAAAATACGGTATAAGGCAACTTGAAAGCTTTGTTCCAGACCAATGGAATTTACGTGAGAGGAAAAGCCAAGTAATTCATGGCAAACTGAATTAAAATGCTACATGATAGCACAGAAACCAGTATCCATGACAATGTACCCATGTGTAGGACATTAAGCGCTCATATCTGGTGGCTAGCAAATATGATTATATCTGTTGATTAAAAATTATAGAGAAAATTTCAGTTAACATTTTCCCCTGTCAAATATTGAATAAATTTTCTATCAGATTAGAAAAAAAAAATCTAAAACTTGCATCTTTTGGTCTCAGTCTCCTTATAAATAATGAAATAAAGAGAGAGATCATGGTATGTGGAAAGTATGGTGGCAACCATTATACTTAGGTTCTAATCCTAATTCTGCCACTGATTAACTTTGCAGCCTTGGATATATTACAACCTGTGCCTTAGGTTTGTATTTTCACTTACACCAGAAGAGAATTTTATGCAATTGTGTGTGTGTGTATGTATGCATGTGTAATCTTTTCTAATTTTAAAACTATATGATTTGAGATTTAAGTCAATTATGCACATTGGCTTTTTTCTTTTATCTGTTATCCCTGATTATTATTTTTTTCCTCACCAGATATAAGCGTGCTTAATAAATGCTTTTTGAATTGAATAACTCCTTTGTATTGGCCACCTGATTCCCAAATATTGTTTTTTCTAATTTTATTTAGGTTGTAGGTACACAGTTATGAATTTTATTATTTCAAATGAGATCATATCTATAAAATGTTTAGTAAAATTCCTGGCACATACCAGGAATTATGCATATGTTGCTTTTACTCTTTTTATAATCATAATTAAAGTTAAGCAGCTCTTAGTTAAGGGTCACTTAAAGGCTATTTTGCTTGGAAACTGAACCATAGAGATTCTTTGCAATTCTAGAACTTCTATGTCATGTCCATGACCACAAATAAATTTTCTTGTAGTAAGTAGAATGTTTCCTCAACCCCAACTTCTAATGTCATAGTGAAAATATTCTCTGTATCCTCAAACTGCTAAAAGACCTTTGTTTGAAACTTTCATTGGCCTCTCTCTCTCTGTCTCTCTCTGTCTCTGTCTCCGTCTCTGTCTCTTTCTCCCTCCCTCTTTTCACTTACATGTCAAGAATATTTTTTAGCATACATTTTCACAATATTTTGAACTCCAAATTCTTCTCTCTCCTTCCCTTCCTCCCCTCCCTTCTTCTGAAAATGGTAGACAGTTTGATATAGTTTATACATGTGCTATCATGTAAAACATATTTCCATATTGGTCTCAGTTGTGGAAGAAGAAACAGATCAAAAGGTTTAAAAAAGCATGAGAAAGAAGGAATAAGTGAAAAAATGTGTTTCATTCTGTATTCAGAGTCCATCAGCTCTTTATCTGGATATGAACTGCATTTTCCTTTGTGAGTCCTTTTTACTTGTCTTAGATCATTGTGTCGCTGAGAATAGCTGATTCATTCATAGCTGATCATCCCACAATGTTGCCGATACAAGTTTGATGTTGAAGAAATGAATGAATGGATAGTATTCTGGTGTCTTGTTTTAATCCTACCTTATAGATTGGTTGAGGAATAAAGCACATGTTGCTCTTCAGTTCTGGGCCCCAGATAAAGTGTCACTGGTTACTTATATTTCTATCTGTTCTATGTCCACTTCCATTGTCCATTAGTACAAAACTTCTGACCAGTGGTACTGAAATCCTGGACAGAATGGTAGTATGGCCATCTCCTGTCAAAATAAAATCAATCGCATCGCAAAAGAGGCAGCAAGGATATACACACATGTGTGTCCATGTATGTATGTATTTGTATATATATGTATATATATATATACATGTATGTATACATATATATTTCAATCAGAAATAATTAAACAATCATGCAATCATACATCCACTTTTGACTCAATTAGGTGAGTTCTTTTCAAGGCTACCTGAAAATTTCTCAGTTGACAATGGAACAGTTGGTGAGATGGTAGTCTTGTGGTATATTTGCAGAGTACATCTAATGTGAAACTGGAAAAATGGTAATAACTTCTAATATTAAGATGATTTGAGTGGAAATTTTATCACTTGACCACAGAGCATCTGAACTTCGAGGGAATAAACTTCAACCTGTGATGCCACTCAGTATGTCACATTTTAAATGTTTTTAACATCAGAAATGACTTGAAATCAATCCACTATAGTTAAACATAGGTCAAGATTTGTAGGCATCCCCCGAAAGACAACTCTAAGTGAAAAAACACTTTAATCAACTCAATATCTATCATTATAACCACAGGACAGCAGCACATTGGACAAATCTGCTTCTACACACCAAAAGAATAGTACTGAGGGGGTCGTCATTTCCAGGTAAAAGATAAAAACAGGGCAATTTAATTTAAAATCTCGCTATCTCTTTCTACAGGGAAGAGACCAGGGTCATTACCGGATGGTGGATTTGCATGGAGTTCACATTCATCTTTCATCTTCCAATTTAGCCTTATAGTCTGCTCAATCAACCCCATTACACCAGGTTGTCCGGGAGATAAGCCTGCAGCTAAAAGAGAATGGGGTGGAGAGGACACTTTCTAGGACACTGATATACCCAGAAACTCTAGGAAAGGTTGACCTCTTTATTTCTAGGGATTCTGAGGAAGAACAAGGCGCAGGAGTAGACATCCTCTATGACTGGTGATGAACTGGCTTCTTTAAAATGTTATATCAGAGAAATCATTCATTTGAAATTACTTATGTAGCCTATAAGGTTGGTAAAGATATCAAAAAATGAAAATGACAGTTATTGAATAGGGCTCTCTCTGTCTATCTTTCTGTCTCTTTCTCTCTATACATACATACATACATACATATATACATACATACATGATATATGTGTATGTATATGTTTGAGAAGTATTGATTAGTTTTGTTAAATTGCCTTTATTTCTTCCTTTCTTTTGTCCTTCTTTTGTCTTCTTATGTTCTTTTCTTCTTCCTTCCTTCCTTCCTTCCTTCCTTCCTTCCTTCCTTCCTTCCTCCCTCCCTCCCTCCCTTTCTTTCTTTCTTGCTTTCTTTCTTTCTTTCTTTTTCATTATAA